>CAWWDY010000414.1:0-45980 GCA_963942605.1 Poecilus cupreus
TTTTGCAAGTTTAATACAGCAATTTTATCGTAATTTCTCATAAATCGCCGTTTCGCACGGAAGAAACATGAATTTGTCAGTTTGAATAGTTGAAAACAGCGTTTTTCAATGTTTTTGCAAGTTTAAAACAGCAATTTTATCGTGATTTCACAAAAATTAACCGTTTAGAACGTAAGAAACATGAATTTATCAGTTTGAATAGTTGAAAACAGCGTTTTTCTATGTTTTTGCAAGTTTAAAACAGCAATTTTATCGTCATTTCTAATAAATCGCCGTTTCGCACGAAAGAAACATGAATTTGTCAGTTTGAATAGTTCAAAACAGCGTTTTTCTATGTTTTTGCAAGTTTAAAACAGCAATTTTATCGTCATTTATCATAAATCGCCGTTTCACACGTAAGAAACATGAATTTGTCAGTTTGAATAGTTCAAAACAGCGTTTTTCTATGTTTTTGCAAGTTAAAAACAGCAATTTTATCGTCATTTCTCATAAATCGCCGTTTCACACGTAAGAAACATGAATTTGTCAGTTTGAATAGTTCAAAACAGCGTTTTTCTAGGTTTTTGCAAGTTTAAAACAGCAATTTTGTCGTCATTTCTCATAAATCGCCGTTTCACACGAAAGAAACATGAACTTGTCAGTTTGAATAGTTCAAAACAGCGTTTTTCTATGTTTTTGCAAGTTTATAACAGCAATTTTATAGTAATTTCTCATAAATCACCGTTTCGCACGGAAGAAACATGAATTTGTCAGTTTGAGTAGTTCAAAACAGCGTTTTTCTATGTTTTTGCAAGTTTAAAACAGCAATTTTATCGTCATTTCTCACAAATCGCCGTTTCACACGAAAGAAACATGAATTTGTCAGTTTGAATAGTTCAAAACAGCGTTTTTCTATGTTTTTGCAAGTTTAAAACAGCAATTTTATCGTAATTTCTTATAAATCGCCGTTTCGCACGGAAGAAACATGAATTTGTCAGTTTGAATAGTTCAAAACAGCGTTTTTCAATGTTTTTGCAAGTTTAAAACAGCAATTTTATCGTGATTTCACAAAAATCCACCGTTTCCAACGTAAGAAACATGAATTTATCAGTTTGAATAGTTCAAAACAGCGTTTTTCTATGTTTTTGCATGTTTAAAACAGCAATTTTATAGTAATTTCTCATAAATCACCGTTTCACACGAAAGAAACATTAATTTGTCAGTTTGAATAGTTCAAAACAGCGTTTTTCTATGTTTTTGCAAGTTTAAAACAGCAATTTTATCGTAATTTCTCATAAATCGCCGTTTCGCACGGAAGAAACATGAATTTGTCAGTTTGAATAGTTTAAAACTGCGTTTTTCAATGTTTTTGCAAGTTTAAAACAGCAATTTTCTCGTGATTTCACAAAAATCCACCGTTTCCAACGCAAGAAACATGAATTTATCAGTTTGAATAGTTCAAAACAGCGTTTTTCTATGTTTTTGCAAGTTTAAAACAGCAATTTTTTCGTGATTTCACAAAAATCCACCGTTTCGAACGTAAGAAACATGAATTTATCAGTTTGAATAGTTGAAAACAGCGTTTTTCTATGTTTTTGCAAGTTTAAAACAGTAATTTTATCGTCATTTCTCATAAATCGCCGTTTCGCACGAAAGAAACATGAATTTGTCAGTTTGAATAGTTCAAAACAGCGTTTTTCTATGTTTTTGCAAGTTTAAAACAGCAATTTTATCGTCATTTCTCATAAATCGCCGTTTCGCACGAAAAAAACATGAATTTGTCAGTTTAAATAGTTCAAAACAGCGTTTTTCTATGTTTTTGCAAGTTTAAAACAGCAGTTTTATCGTCATTTCTCATAAATCGCCGTTTCACACGTAAGAAACATGAATTTGTCAGTTTGAATAGTTCAAAACAGCGTTTTTCTATGTTTTTGCAAGTTTAAAACAGCAATTTTATCGTCATTTCTCATAAATCGCCGTTTCACACGAAAGAAACATGAAATTGTCAGTTTGAATAGATCAAAACAGCGTTTTTCTATGTTTTTGCAAGTTTAAAACAGCAATTTTATCGTAATTTCTCATAAATCGCCGTTTCGCACGGAAGAAACATGAATTTGTCTGTTTTAATAGTTGAAAACAGCGTTTTTCAATGTTTTTGCAAGTTTAAAACAGCAATTTTATCGTGATTTCACAAAAATCCACCGTTTGGAACGTAAGAAACATGAATTTATCAGTTTGAATAGTTGAAAACAGCGTTTTTCTATGTTTTTGCAAGTTTAAAACAGCAATTTTATAGTAATTTCTCATAAATCGCCGTTTCGCACGGAAGAAACATGAATTTGTCAGTTTGAGTAGTTCAAAACAGCGTTTTTCTATGTTTTTTCAAGTTTAAAACAGCAATGTTATCGTCATTTCTCATAAATCGCCGTTTCACACGAAAGAAACATGAATTTGTCAGTTTGAATAGATCAAAACAGCGTTTTTCTATGTTTTTGCAAGTTTAAAACAGCAATTTTATCGTAATTTCTCATAAATCGCCGTTTCGCACGGAAGAAACATGAATTTGTCAGTTTGAATAGTTGAAAACAGCGTTTTTCAATGTTTTTGCAAGTTTAAAACAGCAATTTTATCGTGATTTCCCAAAAATCCACCGTTTGGAACGTAAGAAACATGAATTTATCAGTTTGAATAGTTGAAAACAGCGTTTTTCTATGTTTTTGCAAGTTTAAAACAGCAATTTTATCGTCATTTCTCATAAATCGCCGTTTCACACGAAAGAAACATGAATTTGTCAGTTTGAATAATTAAAAACAGCGTTTTTCTATGTTTTTGCAAGTTTAAAACAGCAATTTTATCGTAATTTCTCATAAATCGCCGTTTCGCACGGAAGAAACATGAATTTGTCAGTTTGAATAGTTGAAAACAGCGTTTTTCAATGTTTTTGCAAGTTTAAAACAGCAATTTTATCGTGATTTCACAAAAATCCACCGTTTCCAACGTAAGAAACATGAATTTATCAGTTTGAATAGTTCAAAACAGCGTTTTTCTATGTTTTTGCAAGTTTAAAACAGCAATTTTATCGTGATTTCACACAAATCCACCGTTTCGAACGTAAGAAACATGAATTTATCAGTTTGAATAGTTGAAAACAGCGTTTTTCTATGTTTTTGCAAGTTTAAAACAGCAATTTTATCGTAATTTCTCATAAATCGCCGTTTCGCATGAAAGAAACATGAATTTGTCAGTTTGAATAGTTCAAAACAGCGTTTTTCTATGTTTTTGCAAGTTTAAAACAGCAATTTTATAGTCATTTCTCATAAATCGCCGTTTCACACGAAAGAAACATGAATTTGTCAGTTTGAATAGTTCAAAACAGCGTTTTTCTATGTTTTTGCAAGTTTAAAACAGGAATTTTATCGTCATTTATCATAAATCGCCGTTTCGCACGAAAGAAACCTGAATTTGTCAGTTTGAGTAGTTCAAAACAGCGTTTTTCTATGTTTTTGCAAGTTTAAAACAGCAATTTTATCGTCATTTCTCATAAATCGCCGTTTCACACGAAAGAAACATGAATTTGTCAGTTTGAATAGTTCAAAACAGCGTTTTTCTATATTTTTGCAAGTTTAATACAGCAATTTTATCGTAATTTTTCATAAATCGCCGTTTCGCACGGAAGAAACATAAATTTGTCAGTTTGAATAGTTGAAAACAGCGTTTTTCAATGTTTTTGCAAGTTTAAAACAGCAATTTTATCGTGATTTCACAAAAATCCACCGTTTAGAACGTAAGAAACATGAACTTATCAGTTTTAATAGTTGAAAACAGCGTTTTTCTATGTTTTTGCAAGTTTAAAACAGCAATTTTATCGTCATTTCTAATAAATCGCCGTTTCGCACGAAAGAAACATGAATTTGTCAGTTTGAATAGTTCAAAACAGCGTTTTTCTATGTTTTTGCAAGTTTAAAACAGCAATTTTATCGTCATTTCTCATAAATCGCCGTTTCGCACGAAAAAAACATGAATTTGTCAGTTTGAATAGTTCAAAACAGCGTTTTTCTATGTTTTTGTAAGTTTAAAACAGCAATTTTATCGTCATTTCTCATAAATCGCCGTTTCACACGTAAGAAACATGAATTTGTCAGTTTGAATAGTTCAAAACAGCGTTTTTCTATGTTTTTGCAAGTTTAAAACAGCAATTTTATCGTCATTTCTCATAAATCGCCGTTTCACACAAAAGAAACATGAATTTGTCAGTTTGAATAGATCAAAACAGCGTTTTTCTATGTTTTTGCAAGTTTAAAACAGCAATTTTATCGTAATTTCTCATAAATCGCCGTTTCGCACGGAAGAAACATGAATTTGTCTGTTTTAATAGTTGAAAACAGCGTTTTTCAATGTTTTTGCAAGTTTAAAACAGCAATTTTATCGTGATTTTACAAAAATCCACTGTTTGGAACGTAAGAAACATGAATTTATCAGTTTGAATAGTTGAAAACAGCGTTTTTCTATGTTTTTGCAAGTTTAAAACAGCAATTTTATCGTCATTTCTCATAAATCGCCGTTTCACACGAAAGAAACATGAATTTGTCAGTTTAAATAATTAAAAACAGCGTTTTTCTATGTTTTTGCAAGTTTAAAACAGCAATTTTATCGTAATTTCTCATAAATCGCCGTTTCGCACGGAAGAAACATGAATTTGTCAGTTTGAATAGTTGAAAACAGCGTTTTTCAATGTTTTTGCAAGTTTAAAACAGCAATTTTATCGTGATTTCACAAAAATCCACCGTTTCCAACGTAAGAAACATGAATTTATCAGTTTGAATAGTTCAAAACAGCGTTTTTTTATGTTTTTGCAAGTTTAAAACAGCAATTTTATCGTGATTTCACAAAAATCCACCGTTTCGAACGTAAGAAACATGAATTTATCAGTTTGAATAGTTGAAAACAGCGTTTTTCTATGTTTTTGCAAGTTTAAAACAGCAATTTTATCGTCATTTCTCATAAATCGCCGTTTCGCATGAAAGAAACATGAATTTGTCAGTTTGAATAGTTCAAAACAGCGTTTTTCTATGTTTTTGCAAGTTTAAAACAGCAATTTTATCGTCATTTCTCATAAATCGCCGTTTCACACGAAAGAAACATGAATTTGTCAGTTTGAATAGTTCAAAACAGCGTTTTTCTATGTTTTTGCAAGTTTAAAACAGGAATTTTATCGTCATTTATCATAAATCGCCGTTTCGCACGAAAGAAACATGAATTTGTCAGTTTGAGTAGTTCAAAACAGCGTTTTTCTATGTTTTTGCAAGTTTAAAACAGCAATTTTATCGTCATTTCTCATAAATCGCCGTTTCACACGAAAGAAACATGAATTTGTCAGTTTGAATAGTTCAAAACAGCGTTTTTCTATATTTTTGCAAGTTTAATACAGCAATTTTATCGTAATTTCTCATAAATCGCCGTTTCGCACGGAAGAAACATGAATTTGTCAGTTTGAATAGTTGAAAACAGCGTTTTTCAATGTTTTTGCAAGTTTAAAACAGCAATTTTATCGTGATTTCACAAAAATCTACCGTTTAGAACGTAAGAAACATGAATTTATCAGTTTGAATAGTTGAAAACAGCGTTTTTCTATGTTTTTGCAAGTTTAAAACAGCAATTTTATCGTCATTTCTAATAAATCGCCGTTTCGCACGAAAGAAACATGAATTTGTCAGTTTGAATAGTTCAAAACAGCGTTTTTCTATGTTTTTGCAAGTTTAAAACAGCAATTTTATCGTCATTTATCATAAATCGCCGTTTCACACGTAAGAAACATGAATTTGTCAGTTTGAATAGTTCAAAACAGCGTTTTTCTATGTTTTTGCAAGTTAAAAACAGCAATTTTATCGTCATTTCTCATAAATCGCCGTTTCACACGTAAGAAACATGAATTTGTCAGTTTGAATAGTTCAAAACAGCGTTTTTCTAGGTTTTTGCAAGTTTAAAACAGCAATTTTGTCGTCATTTCTCATAAATCGCCGTTTCACACGAAAGAAACATGAATTTGTCAGTTTGAATAGTTCAAAACAGCGTTTTTCTATGTTTTTGCAAGTTTATAACAGCAATTTTATAGTAATTTCTCATAAATCGCCGTTTCGCACGGAAGAAACATGAATTTGTCAGTTTGAGTAGTTCAAAACAGCGTTTTTCTATGTTTTTGCAAGTTTAAAACAGCAATTTTATCGTCATTTCTCATAAATCGCCGTTTCACACGAAAGAAACATGAATTTGTCAGTTTGAATAGTTCAAAACAGCGTTTTTCTATGTTTTTGCAAGTTTAAAACAGCAATTTTATCGTAATTTCTTATAAATCGCCGTTTCGCACGGAAGAAACATGAATTTGTCAGTTTGAATAGTTCAAAACAGCGTTTTTCAATGTTTTTGCAAGTTTAAAACAGCAATTTTATCGTGATTTCACAAAAATCCACCGTTTCCAACGTAAGAAACATGAATTTATCAGTTTGAATAGTTCAAAACAGCGTTTTTCTATGTTTTTGCATGTTTAAAACAGCAATTTTATAGTAATTTCTCATAAATCACCGTTTCACACGAAAGAAACATGAATTTGTCAGTTTGAATAGTTCAAAACAGCGTTTTTCTATGTTTTTGCAAGTTTAAAACAGCAATTTTATCGTAATTTCTCATAAATCGCCGTTTCGCACGGAAGAAACATGAATTTGTCAGTTTGAATAGTTGAAAACAGCGTTTTTCAATGTTTTTGCAAGTTTAAAACAGCAATTTTCTCGTGATTTCACAAAAATCCACCGTTTCCAACGCAAGAAACATGAATTTATCAGTTTGAATAGTTCAAAACAGCGTTTTTCTATGTTTTTGCAAGTTTAAAACAGCAATTTTATCGTGATTTCACAAAAATCCACCGTTTCGAACGTAAGAAACATGAATTTATCAGTTTGAATAGTTGAAAACAGCGTTTTTCTATGTTTTTGCAAGTTTAAAACAGTAATTTTATCGTCATTTCTCATAAATCGCCGTTTCGCACGAAAGAAACATGAATTTGTCAGTTTGAATAGTTCAAAACAGCGTTTTTCTATGTTTTTGCAAGTTTAAAACAGCAATTTTATCGTCATTTCTCATAAATCGCCGTTTCGCACGAAAAAAACATGAATTTGTCAGTTTGAATAGTTCAAAACAGCGTTTTTCTATGTTTTTGCAAGTTTAAAACAGCAATTTTATCGTCATTTCTCATAAATCGCCGTTTCACACGTAAGAAACATGAATTTGTCAGTTTGAATAGTTCAAAACAGCGTTTTTCTATGTTTTTGCAAGTTTAAAACAGCAATTTTATCGTCATTTCTCATAAATCGCCGTTTCACACGAAAGAAACATGAATTTGTCAGTTTGAATAGATCAAAACAGCGTTTTTCTATGTTTTTGCAAGTTTAAAACAGCATTTTTATTGTAATTTCTCATAAATCGCCGTTTCGCACGGAAGAAACATGAATTTGTCTGTTTTAATAGTTGAAAACAGCGTTTTTCAATGTTTTTGCAAGTTTAAAACAGCAATTTTATCGTGATTTCACAAAAATCCACCGTTTGGAACGTAAGAAACATGAATTTATCAGTTTGAATAGTTGAAAACAGCGTTTTTCTATGTTTTTGCAAGTTTAAAACAGCAATTTTATAGTAATTTCTCATAAATCGCCGTTTCGCAAGGAAGAAACATGAATATGTCAGTTTGAGTAGTTCAAAACAGCGTTTTTCTATGTTTTTTCAAGTTTAAAACAGCAATTTTATCGTCATTTCTCATAAATCGCCGTTTCGCACGAAAGAAACATGAATTTGTCAGTTTGAATAGTTCAAAACAGCGTTTTTCTATGTTTTTGCAAGTTTAAAACAGCAATTTTATCGTGATTTCACAAAAATCCACCGTTTCGAACGTAAGAAACATGAATTTATCAGTTTGAATAGTTGAAAACAGCGTTTTTCTATGTTTTTGCAAGTTTAAAACAGCAATTTTATCGTCATTTCTCATAAATCGCCGTTTCGCATGAAAGAAACATGAATTTGTCAGTTTGAATAGTTCAAAACAGCGTTTTTCTATGTTTTTGCAAGTTTAAAACAGCAATTTTATCGTCATTTCTCATAAATCGCCGTTTCACACGAAAGAAACATGAATTTGTCAGTTTGAATAGTTCAAAACAGCGTTTTTCTATGTTTTTGCAAGTTTAAAACAGGAATTTTATCGTCATTTATCATAAATCGCCGTTTCGCACGAAAGAAACATGAATTTGTCAGTTTGAGTAGTTCAAAACAGCGTTTTTCTATGTTTTTGCAAGTTTAAAACAGCAATTTTATCGTCATTTCTCATAAATCGCCGTTTCACACGAAAGAAACATGAATTTGTCAGTTTGAATAGTTCAAAACAGCGTTTTTCTATGTTTTTGCAAGTTTAAAACAGCAATTTTATCGTCATTTATCATAAATCGCCGTTTCGCACGAAAGAAACATGAATTTGTCAGTTTGAGTAGTTCAAAACAGCGTTTTTCTATGTTTTTGCAAGTTTAAAACAGCAATTTTATCGTCATTTCTCATAAATCGCCGTTTCACACGAAAGAAACATGAATTTGTCAGTTTGAATAGATCAAAACAGCGTTTTTCTATGTTTTTGCAAGTTTAAAACAGCAATTTTATCGTAATTTCTCATAAATCGCCGTTTCGCACGGAAGAAACATGAATTTGTCTGTTTGAATAGTTGAAAACAGCGTTTTTCAATGTTTTTGCAAGTTTAAAACAGCAATTTTATCGTGATTTCACAAAAATCCACCGTTTGGAACGTAAGAAACATGAATTTATCAGTTTGAATAGTTGAAAACAGCGTTTTTCTATGTTTTTGCAAGTTTAAAACAGCAATTTTATCGTCATTTCTCATAAATCGCCGTTTCACACGAAAGAAACATGAATTTGTCAGTTTGAATAATTAAAAACAGCGTTTTTCTATGTTTTTGCAAGTTTAAAACAGCAATTTTATGGTAATTTCTCATAAATTGCCGTTTCGCACGGAAGAAACATGAATTTGTCAGTTTGAATAGTTGAAAACAGCGTTTTTCAATTTTTTTGCAAGTTTAAAACAGCAATTTTATCGTGATTTCACAAAAATCCACCGTTTCCAACGTAAGAAACATGAATTTATCAGTTTGAATAGTTCAAAACAGCGTTTTTCTATGTTTTTGCAAGTTTAAAACAGCAATTTTATCGTGATTTCACAAAAATCCACCGTTTCGAACGTAGAAACATGAATTTATCAGTTTGAATAGTTGAAAACAGCGTTTTTCTATGTTTTTGCAAGTTTAAAACAGCAATTTTATCGTCATTTCTCATAAATCGCCGTTTCGCATGAAAGAAACATGAATTTGTCAGTTTGAATAGTTCAAAACAGCGTTTTTCTATGTTTTTGCAAGTTTAAAACAGCAATTTTATCGTCATTTCTCATAAATCGCCGTTTCACACGAAAGAAACATGAATTTGTCAGTTTGAATAGTTCAAAACAGCGTTTTTCTATGTTTTTGCAAGTTTAAAACAGGAATTTTATCGTCATATATCATAAATCGCCGTTTCGCACGAAAGAAACATGAATTTGTCAGTTTGAGTAGTTCAAAACAGCGTTTTTCTATGTTTTTGCAAGTTTAAAACAGCAATTTTATCGTCATTTCTCATAAATCGCCGTTTCACACGAAAGAAACATGAATTTGTCAGTTTGAATAGTTCAAAACAGCGTTTTTCTATATTTTTGCAAGTTTGATACAGCAATTTTATCGTAATTTCTCATAAATCGCCGTTTCGCACGAAAGAAACATGAATTTGTCAGTTTAAATAGTTGAAAACAGCGTTTTTCAATGTTTTTGCAAGTTTAAAACAGCAATTTTATCGTCATTTCTCATAAATCGCCGTTTCACACGTAAGAAACATGAATTTGTCAGTTTGAATAGTTCAAAACAGCGTTTTTCTAGGTTTTTGCAAGTTTAAAACAGCAATTTTGTCGTCATTTCTCATAAATCGCCGTTTCACACAAAAGAAACATGAATTTGTCAGTTTGAATAGTTCAAAACAGCGTTTTTCTATGTTTTTGCAAGTTTATAACAGCAATTTTATAGTAATTTCTCATAAATCGCCGTTTCGCACGGAAGAAACATGAATTTGTCAGTTTGAGTAGTTCAAAACAGCGTTTTTCTATGTTTTTGCAAGTTTAAAACAGCAATTTTATCGTAATTTCTTATAAATCGCCGTTTCGCACGGAAGAAACATGAATTTGTCAGTTTGAATAGTTCAAAACAGCGTTTTTCAATGTTTTTGCAAGTTTAAAACAGCAATTTTATCGTGATTTCACAAAAATCCACCGTTTCCAACGTAAGAAACATGAATTTATCAGTTTGAATAGTTCAAAACAGTGTTTTTCTATGTTTTTGCATGTTTAAAACAGCAATTTTATAGTAATTTCTCATAAATCACCGTTTCACACGAAAGAAACATGAATTTGTCAGTTTGAATAGTTCAAAACAGCGTTTTTCTATGTTTTTGCAAGTTTAAAACAGCAATTTTATCGTAATTTCTCATAAATCGCCGTTTCGCACGGAAGAAACATGAATTTGTCAGTTTGAATAGTTGAAAACAGCGTTTTTCAATGTTTTTGCAAGTTTAAAACAGCAATTTTCTCGTGATTTCACAAAAATCCACCGTTTCCAACGCAAGAAACATGAATTTATCAGTTTGAATAGTTCAAAACAGCGTTTTTCTATGTTTTTGCAAGTTTAAAACAGCAATTTTATCGTGATTTCACAAAAATCATCCGTTTCGAACGTAAGAAACATGAATTTATCAGTTTGAATAGTTGAAAACAGCGTTTTTCTATGTTTTTGCAAGTTTAAAACAGTAATTTTATCGTCATTTCTCATAAATCGCCGTTTCGCACGAAAGAAACATGAATTTGTCAGTTTGAATAGTTCAAAACAGCGTTTTTCTATGTTTTTGCAAGTTTAAAACAGCAATTTTATCGTCATTTCTCATAAATCGCCGTTTCGCACGAAAAAAACATGAATTTGTCAGTTTGAATAGTTCAAAACAGCGTTTTTCTATGTTTTTGCAAGTTTAAAACAGCAATTTTATCGTCATTTCTCATAAATCGCCGTTTCACACGTAAGAAACATGAATTTGTCAGTTTGAATAGTTCAAAACAGCGTTTTTCTATGTTTTTGCAAGTTTAAAACAGCAATTTTATCGTCATTTCTCATAAATCGCCGTTTCACACGAAAGAAACATGAATTTGTCAGTTTGAATAGATCAAAACAGCGTTTTTCTATGTTTTTGCAAGTTTAAAACAGCAATTTTATCGTAATTTCTCATAAATCGCCGTTTCGCACGGAAGAAACATAAATTTGTCTGTTTGAATAGTTGAAAACAGCGTTTTTCAATGTTTTTGCAAGTTTAAAACAGCAATTTTATCGTGATTTCACAAAAATCCACCGTTTGGAACGTAAGAAACATGAATTTATCAGTTTGAATAGTTGAAAACAGCGTTTTTCTATGTTTTTGCAAGTTTAAAACAGCAATTTTATCGTCATTTCTCATAAATCGCCGTTTGGCACGAAAGAAACATGAATTTGTCAGTTTGAATAGTTCAAAACAGCGTTTTTCTATGTTTTTGCAAGTTTAAAACAGCAATTTTATCGTCATTTCTCATAAATCGCCGTTTCACACGTAAGAAACATGAATTTGTCAGTTTGAATAGTTCAAAACAGCGTTTTTCTATGTTTTTGCAAGTTTAAAACAGCAATTTTATCGTCATTTCTCATAAATCACCGTTTCCAACGTAAGAAACATGAATTTATCAGTTTGAATAGTTCAAAACAGCGTTTTTCTATGTTTTTGCATGTTTAAAACAGCAATTTTATAGTAATTTCTCATAAATCACCGTTTCACACGAAAGAAACATGAATTTGTCAGTTTGAATAGTTCAAAACAGCGTTTTTCTATGTTTTTGCAAATTTAAAACAGCAATTTTATCGTAATTTCTCATAAATCGCCGTTTCGCACGGAAGAAACATGAATTTGTCAGTTTGAATAGTTGAAAACAGCGTTTTTCAATGTTTTTGCAAGTTTAAAACAGCAATTTTATCGTGATTTCACAAAAATCTGCAGTTTTCAACGTAAGAAACATGAATTTATCAGTTTGAATAGTTCAAAACAGCGTTTTTCTATGTTTTTGCAAGTTTAAAACAGCAATTTTATCGTGATTTCACAAAAATCCACCGTTTCGAACGTAAGAAACATGAATTTATCAGTTTGAATAGTTGAAAACAGCGTTTTTCTATGTTTTTGCAAGTTTAAAACAGTAATTTTATCGTCATTTCTCATAAATCGCCGTTTCGCACGAAAGAAACATGAATTTGTCAGTTTGAATAGTTCAAAACAGCGTTTTTCTATGTTTTTGCAAGTTTAAAACAGCAATTTTATCGTCATTTCTCATAAATCGCCGTTTCACACGTAAGAAACATGAATTTGTCAGTTTGAATAGTTCAAAACAGCGTTTTTCTATGTTTTTGCAAGTTTAAAACAGCAATTTTATCGTCATTTCTCATAAATCGCCGTTTCACACGAAAGAAACATGAATTTGTCAGTTTGAATAGTTCAAAACAGCGTTTTTCTATGTTTTTGCAAGTTTAAAACAGCAATTTTATCGTAATATCTCATAAATCGCCGTTTCGCACGGAAGAATCATGAATTTGTCAGTTTGAATAGTTGAAAACAGCGTTTTTCAATGTTTTTGCAAGTTTAAAACAGCAACTTTATCGTGAATTCACAAAAATCCACCGTTTCCAACGTAAGAAACATGAATTTATCAGTTTGAATAGTTCAAAACAGCGTTTTTCTATGTTTTTGCAAGTTTAAAACAGCAATTTTATCGTGATTTCACAAAAATCCACCGTTTCGAACGTAAGAAACATGAATTTATCAGTTTGAATAGTTGAAAACAGCGTTTTTCTATGTTTTTGCCAGTTTAAAACAGCAATTTTATCGTCATTTCTCATAAATCGCAGTTTCGCACGAAAGAAACATGAATTTGTCAGTTTGAATAGTTCAAAACAGCGTTTTTCTATGTTTTTGCAAGTTTAAAACAGCAATTTTAACGTCATTTCTCATAAATCGCCGTTTCACACGAAAGAAACATGAATTTGTCAGTTTGAATAGTTCAAAACAGCGTTTTTCTATGTTTTTGCAAGTTTAAAACAGCAATTTTATCGTCATTTCTCATAAATCACCGTTTCCAACGTAAGAAACATGAATTTATCAGTTTGAATAGTTAAAAACAGCGTTTTTCTATGTTTTTGCATGTTTAAAACAGCAATTTTATAGTAATTTCTCATAAATCACCGTTTCACACGAAAGAAACATGAATTTGTCAGTTTGAATAGTTCAAAACAGCGTTTTTCTATGTTTTTGCAAATTTAAAACAGCAATTTTATCGTAATTTCTCATAAATCGCCGTTTCGCACGGAAGAAACATGAATTTGTCAGTTTGAATAGTTGAAAACAGCGTTTTTCAATGTTTTTGCAAGTTTAAAACAGCAATTTTATCGTGATTTCACAAAAATCTGCAGTTTTCAACGTAAGAAACATGAATTTATCAGTTTGAATAGTTCAAAACAGCGTTTTTCTATGTTTTTGCAAGTTTAAAACAGCAATTTTATCGTGATTTCACAAAAATCCACCGTTTCGAACGTAAGAAACATGAATTTATCAGTTTGAATAGTTGAAAACAGCGTTTTTCTATGTTTTTGCAAGTTTAAAACAGTAATTTTATCGTCATTTCTCATAAATCGCCGTTTCGCACGAAAGAAACATGAATTTGTCAGTTTGAATAGTTCAAAACAGCGTTTTTCTATGTTTTTGCAAGTTTAAAACAGCAATTTTATCGTCATTTCTCATAAATCGCCGTTTCACACGTAAGAAACATGAATTTGTCAGTTTGAATAGTTCAAAACAGCGTTTTTCTATGTTTTTGCAAGTTTAAAACAGCAATTTTATCGTCATTTCTCATAAATCGCCGTTTCACACGAAAGAAACATGAATTTGTCAGTTTGAATAGTTCAAAACAGCGTTTTTCTATGTTTTTGCAAGTTTAAAACAGCAATTTTATCGTAATTTCTCATAAATCGCCGTTTCGCACGGAAGAATCATGAATTTGTCAGTTTGAATAGTTGAAAACAGCGTTTTTCAATGTTTTTGCAAGTTTAAAACAGCAACTTTATCGTGATTTCACAAAAATCCACCGTTTCCAACGTAAGAAACATGAATTTATCAGTTTGAATAGTTCAAAACAGCGTTTTTCTATGTTTTTGCAAGTTTAAAACAGCAATTTTATCGTGATTTCACAAAAATCCACCGTTTCGAACGTAAAAAACATGAATTTATCAGTTTGAATAGTTGAAAACAGCGTTTTTCTATGTTTTTGCCAGTTTAAAACAGCAATTTTATCGTCATTTCTCATAAATCGCAGTTTCGCACGAAAGAAACATGAATTTGTCAGTTTGAATAGTTCAAAACAGCGTTTTTCTATGTTTTTGCAAGTTTAAAACAGCAATTTTAACGTCATTTCTCATAAATCGCCGTTTCACACGAAAGAAACATGAATTTGTCAGTTTGAATAGTTCAAAACAGCGTTTTTCTATGTTTTTGCAAGTTTAAAACAGCAATTTTATCGTCATTTATCATAAATCGCCGTTTCGCCCGAAAGAAACATGAATTTGTCAGTTTGAGAAGTTCAAAACAGCGTTTTTCTATGTTTTTGCAAGTTTAAAACAGCAATTTTATCGTCATTTCTCATAAATCGCCGTTTCACACGAAAGAAACATGAATTTGTCAGTTTGAATAGATCAAAACAGCGTTTTTCTATGTTTTTGCAAGTTTAAAACAGCAATTTTATCGTAATTTCTCATAAATCGCCGTTTCGCACGGAAGAAACATGAATTTGTCTGTTTTAATAGTTGAAAACAGCGTTTTTCAATGTTTTTGCAAGTTGAAAACAGCAATTTTATCGTGATTTCACTAAAATCCACCGTTTCGAACGTAAGAAACATGAATTTATCAGTTTGAATAGTTGAAAACAGCGTTTTTCTATGTTTTTGCAAGTTTAAAACAGTAATTTTATCGTCATTTCTCATAAATCGCCGTTTCGCACGAAAGAAACATGAATTTGTCAGTTTGAATAGTTCAAAACAGCGTTTTTCTATGTTTTTGCAAGTTTAAAACAGCAATTTTATCGTCATTTCTCATAAATCGCCGTTTCACACGTAAGAAACATGAATTTGTCAGTTTGAATAGTTCAAAACAGCGTTTTTCAATGTTTTTGCAAGTTTAAAACAGCAATTTTCTCGTGATTTCACAAAAATCCACCGTTTCCAACGCAAGAAACATGAATTTATCAGTTTGAATAGTTCAAAACAGCGTTTTTCTATGTTTTTGCAAGTTTAAAACAGCAATTTTATCGTGATTTCACAAAAATCATCCGTTTCGAACGTAAGAAACATGAATTTATCAGTTTGAATAGTTGAAAACAGCGTTTTTCTATGTTTTTGCAAGTTTAAAACAGCAATTTTATCGTCATTTCTCATAAATCGCCGTTTGGCACGAAAGAAACATGAATTTGTCAGTTTGAATAGTTCAAAACAGCGTTTTTCTATGTTTTTGCAAGTTTAAAACAGCAATTTTATCGTCATTTCTCATAAATCGCCGTTTCACACGTAAGAAACATGAATTTGTCAGTTTGAATAGTTCAAAACAGCGTTTTTCTATGTTTTTGCAAGTTTAAAACAGCAATTTTATCGTCATTTCTCATAAATCACCGTTTCCAACGTAAGAAACATGAATTTATCAGTTTGAATAGTTCAAAACAGCGTTTATCTATGTTTTTGCATGTTTAAAACAGCAATTTTATAGTAATTTCTCATAAATCACCGTTTCACACGAAAGAAACATGAATTTGTCAGTTTGAATAGTTCAAAACAGCGTTTTTCTATGTTTTTGCAAATTTAAAACAGCAATTTTATCGTAATTTCTCATAAATCGCCGTTTCGCACGGAAGAAACATGAATTTGTCAGTTTGAATAGTTGAAAACAGCGTTTTTCAATGTTTTTGCAAGTTTAAAACAGCAATTTTATCGTGATTTCACAAAAATCTGCAGTTTTCAACGTAAGAAACATGAATTTATCAGTTTGAATAGTTCAAAACAGCGTTTTTCTATGTTTTTGCAAGTTTAAAACAGCAATTTTATCGTGATTTCACAAAAATCCACCGTTTCGAACGTAAGAAACATGAATTTATCAGTTTGAATAGTTGAAAACAGCGTTTTTCTATGTTTTTGCAAGTTTAAAACAGTAATTTTATCGTCATTTCTCATAAATCGCCGTTTCGCACGAAAGAAACATGAATTTGTCAGTTTGAATAGTTCAAAACAGCGTTTTTCTATGTTTTTGCAAGTTTAAAACAGCAATTTTATCGTCATTTCTCATAAATCGCCGTTTCACACGTAAAAAACATGAATTTGTCAGTTTGAATAGTTCAAAACAGCGTTTTTCTATGTTTTTGCAAGTTTAAAACAGCAATTTTATCGTCATTTCTCATAAATCGCCGTTTCACACGAAAGAAACATGAATTTGTCAGTTTGAATAGTTCAAAACAGCGTTTTTCTATGTTTTTGCAAGTTTAAAACAGCAATTTTATCGTAATTTCTCATAAATCGCCGTTTCGCACGGAAGAATCATGAATTTGTCAGTTTGAATAGTTGAAAACAGCGTTTTTCAATGTTTTTGCAAGTTTAAAACAGCAACTTTATCGTGAATTCACAAAAATCCACCGTTTCCAACGTAAGAAACATGAATTTATCAGTTTGAATAGTTCAAAACAGCGTTTTTCTATGTTTTTGCAAGTTTAAAACAGCAACTTTATCGTGAATTCACAAAAATCCACCGTTTCCAACGTAAGAAACATGAATTTATCAGTTTGAATAGTTGAAAACAGCGTTTTTCTATGTTTTTGCCAGTTTAAAACAGCAATTTTATCGTCATTTCTCATAAATCGCAGTTTCGCACGAAAGAAACATGAATTTGTCAGTTTGAATAGTTCAAAACAGCGTTTTTCTATGTTTTTGCAAGTTTAAAACAGCAATTTTAACGTCATTTCTCATAAATCGCCGTTTCACACGAAAGAAACATGAATTTGTCAGTTTGAATAGTTCAAAACAGCGTTTTTCTATGTTTTTGCAAGTTTAAAACAGCAATTTTATCGTCATTTCTCATAAATCACCGTTTCCAACGTAAGAAACATGAATTTATCAGTTTGAATAGTTCAAAACAGCGTTTTTCTATGTTTTTGCATGTTTAAAACAGCAATTTTATAGTAATTTCTCATAAATCACCGTTTCACACGAAAGAAACATGAATTTGTCAGTTTGAATAGTTCAAAACAGCGTTTTTCTATGTTTTTGCAAATTTAAAACAGCAATTTTATCGTAATTTCTCATAAATCGCCGTTTCGCACGGAAGAAACATGAATTTGTCAGTTTGAATAGTTGAAAACAGCGTTTTTCAATGTTTTTGCAAGTTTAAAACAGCAATTTTATCGTGATTTCACAAAAATCTGCAGTTTTCAACGTAAGAAACATGAATTTATCAGTTTGAATAGTTCAAAACAGCGTTTTTCTATGTTTTTGCAAGTTTAAAACAGCAATTTTATCGTGATTTCACAAAAATCCACCGTTTCGAACGTAAGAAACATGAATTTATCAGTTTGAATAGTTGAAAACAGCGTTTTTCTATGTTTTTGCAAGTTTAAAACAGTAATTTTATCGTCATTTCTCATAAATCGCCGTTTCGCACGAAAGAAACATGAATTTGTCAGTTTGAATAGTTCAAAACAGCGTTTTTCTATGTTTTTGCAAGTTTAAAACAGCAATTTTATCGTCATTTCTCATAAATCGCCGTTTCACACGTAAGAAACATGAATTTGTCAGTTTGAATAGTTCAAAACAGCGTTTTTCTATGTTTTTGCAAGTTTAAAACAGCAATTTTATCGTCATTTCTCATAAATCGCCGTTTCACACGAAAGAAACATGAATTTGTCAGTTTGAATAGTTCAAAACAGCGTTTTTCTATGTTTTTGCAAGTTTAAAACAGCAATTTTATCGTAATTTCTCATAAATCGCCGTTTCGCACGGAAGAATCATGAATTTGTCAGTTTGAATAGTTGAAAACAGCGTTTTTCAATGTTTTTGCAAGTTTAAAACAGCAACTTTATCGTGATTTCACAAAAATCCACCGTTTCCAACGTAAGAAACATGAATTTATCAGTTTGAATAGTTCAAAACAGCGTTTTTCTATGTTTTTGCAAGTTTAAAACAGCAATTTTATCGTGATTTCACAAAAATCCACCGTTTCGAACGTAAGAAACATGAATTTATCAGTTTGAATAGTTGAAAACAGCGTTTTTCTATGTTTTTGCCAGTTTAAAACAGCAATTTTATCGTCATTTCTCATAAATCGCAGTTTCGCACGAAAGAAACATGAATTTGTCAGTTTGAATAGTTCAAAACAGCGTTTTTCTATGTTTTTGCAAGTTTAAAACAGCAATTTTAACGTCATTTCTCATAAATCGCCGTTTCACACGAAAGAAACATGAATTTGTCAGTTTGAATAGTTCAAAACAGCGTTTTTCTATGTTTTTGCAAGTTTAAAACAGCAATTTTATCGTCATTTATCATAAATCGCCGTTTCGCCCGAAAGAAACATGAATTTGTCAGTTTGAGAAGTTCAAAACAGCGTTTTTCTATGTTTTTGCAAGTTTAAAACAGCAATTTTATCGTCATTTCTCATAAATCGCCGTTTCACACGAAAGAAACATGAATTTGTCAGTTTGAATAGATCAAAACAGCGTTTTTCTATGTTTTTGCAAGTTTAAAACAGCAATTTTATCGTAATTTCTCATAAATCGCCGTTTCGCACGGAAGAAACATGAATTTGTCTGTTTTAATAGTTGAAAACAGCGTTTTTCAATGTTTTTGCAAGTTTAAAACAGCAATTTTATCGTGATTTCACTAAAATCCACCGTTTCGAACGTAAGAAACATGAATTTATCAGTTTGAATAGTTGAAAACAGCGTTTTTCTATGTTTTTGCAAGTTTAAAACAGTAATTTTATCGTCATTTCTCATAAATCGCCGTTTCGCACGAAAGAAACATGAATTTGTCAGTTTGAATAGTTCAAAACAGCGTTTTTCTATGTTTTTGCAAGTTTAAAACAGCAATTTTATCGTCATTTCTCATAAATCGCCGTTTCACACGTAAGAAACATGAATTTGTCAGTTTGAATAGTTCAAAACAGCGTTTTTCTATGTTTTTGCAAGTTTAAAACAGCAATTTTATCGTCATTTCTCATAAATCGCCGTTTCACACGAAAGAAACATGAATTTGTCAGTTTGAGTAGTTCAAAACAGCGTTTTTCTATGTTTTTGCAAGTTTAAAACAGCAATTTTATCGTCATTTCTCATAAATCGCCGTTTCACACAAAAGAAACATGAATTTGTCAGTTTGAATAGTTCAAAACAGCGTTTTTCTATGTTTTTGCAAGTTTATAACAGCAATTTTATAGTAATTTCTCATAAATCGCCGTTTCGCACGGAAGAAACATAAATTTGTCAGTTTGAGTAGTTCAAAACAGCGTTTTTCTATGTTTTTGCAAGTTTGAAACAGCAATTTTATCGTCATTTCTCATAAATCGCCGTTTCACACGAAAGAAACATTAATTTGTCAGTTTGAATAGTTCAAAACAGCGTTTTTCTATGTTTTTGCAAGTTTATAACAGCAATTTTATAGTAATTTCTCATAAATCGCCGTTTCGCACGGAAGAAACATGAATTTGTCAGTTTAAGTAGTTCAAAACAGCGTTTTTCTATGTTTTTGCAAGTTTAAAACAGCAATTTTATCGTGATTTCACAAAAATCCACCGTTTCGAACGTAAGAAACATTAATTTATCAGTTTGAATAGTTGAAAACAGCGTTTTTCTATGTTTTTGCAAGTTTAAAACAGCAATTTTATCGTCATTTCTCATAAATCGCTGTTTCGCACGAAAGAAACATGAATTTGTCAGTTTGAATAGTTCAAAACAGCGTTTTTCTATGTTTTTGCCAGTTTAAAACAGCAATTTTATCGTCATTTCTCATAAATCGCCGTTTCACACGAAAAAAACATGAATTTGTCCGTTTGAATAGTTCAAAACAGCGTTTTTCTATGTTATTGCAAGTTTAAAACAGCAATTTTATCGTCATTTCTCATAAATCGCCGTTTCACACGAAAGAAACATGAATTTGCCAGTTTGAATAGTTCAAAACAGCGTTTTTCTATGTTTTTGCAAGTTTAAAACAGCAATTTTATCGTAATTTCTCATAAATCGCCGTTTCGCACGGAAGAAACATGAATTTGTCAGTTTGAATAGTTGAAAACAGCGTTTTTCAATGTTTTTGCAAATTTAAAACAGCAGTTTTATCGTGATTTCACAAAAATCCACCCTTTCCAACGTAAGAAACATGAATTTATCAGTTTGAATAGTTCAAAACAGCGTTTTTCTATGTTTTTGCAAGTTTAAAACAGCAATTTTATGGTGATTTCACAAAAATCCACCGTTTCGAACGTAAGAAACATGAATTTATCAGTTTGAATAGTTGAAAACAGCGTTTTTCTATGTTTTTGCAAGTTTAAAACAGCAATTTTATCGTCATTTCTCATAAATCGCCGTTTCGCACGAAAGAAACATGAATTTGTCAGTTTGAATAGTTCAAAACAGCGTTTTTCTATGTTTTTGCAAGTTTAAAACAGCAATTTTAACGTCATTTCTCATAAATCGCCGTTTCACACGAAAGAAACATGAATTTGTCAGTTTGAATAGTTCAAAACAGCGTTTTTCTATGTTTTTGCAAGTTTAAAACAGCAATTTTATCGTCATTTATCATAAATCGCCGTTTCGCCCAAAAGAAACATGAATTTGTCAGTTTGAGTAGTTCAAAACAGCGTTTTTCTATGTTTTTGCAAGTTTAAAACAGCAATTTTATCGTCATTTCTCATAAATCGCCGTTTCACACGAAAGAAACATGAATTTGTCAGTTTGAATAGATCAAAACAGCGTTTTTCTATGTTTTTGCAAGTTTAAAACAGCAATTTTATCGTAATTTCTCATAAATCGCCGTTTCGCACGGAAGAAACATGAATTTGTCTGTTTTAATAGTTGAAAACAGCGTTTTTCAATGTTTTTGCAAGTTTAAAACAGCAATTTTATCGTGATTTCACAAAAATCCACCGTTTGGAACGTAAGAAACATGAATTTATCAGTTTGAATAGTTGAAAACAGCGTTTTTCTATGTTTTTGCAAGTTTAAAACAGCAATTTTATAGTAATTTCTCATAAATCGCCGTTTCGCACGGAAGAAACATGAATTTGTCAGTTTGAGTAGTTCAAAACAGCGTTTTTCTATGTTTTTGCAAGTTTAAAACAGCAATTTTATCGTCATTTCTCATAAATCGCCGTTTCACACGAAAGAAACATGAATTTGTCCGTTTGAATAGTTCAAAACAGCGTTTTTCTATGTTTTTGCAAGTTTAAAACAGCAATTTTATCGTGATTTCACAAAAATCCACCGTTTCGAACGTAAGAAACATGAATTTGTCAGTTTGAATAGTTGAAAACAGCGTTTTTCTATGTTTTTGCAAGTTTAAAACAGCAATTTTATCGTCATTTCTCATAAATCGCCGTTTCGCACGAAAGAAACATGAATTTGTCAGTTTGAATAGTTCAAAACAGCGTTTTTCTGTGTTTTTGCAAGTTTAAAACAGCAATTTTAACGTCATATCTCATAAATCGCCGTTTTACACGAAAGAAACATGAATTTGTCAGTTTGAATAGTTCAAAACAGCGTTTTTCTATGTTTTTGCAAGTTTAAAACAGCAATTTTATCGTCATTTCTCATAAATCGCCGTTTCGCACGAAAGAAACATGAATTTGTCAGTTTGAATAGTTCAAAACAGCGTTTTTCTATGTTTTTGCAAGTTTAAAACAGCAATTTTATCGTGATTTCACAAAAATCTACCGTTTCGAACGTAAGAAACATGAATTTATCAGTTTGAATAGTTGAAAACAGCGTTTTTCTATGTTTTTGCAAGATTAAAACAGCAATTTTATCGTCATTTATCATAAATCGCCGTTTCGCACGAAAGAAACATGAATTTGTCAGTTTGAGTAGTTCAAAACAGCGTTTTTCTATGTTTTTGCAAGTTTAAAACAGCAATTTTATCGTCATTTCTCATAAATCGCCGTTTCACACGAAAGAAACATGAATTTGTCAGTTTGAATAGATCAAAACAGCGTTTTTCTATGTTTTTGCAAGTTTAAAACAGCAATTTTATCGTAATTTCTCATAAATCGCCGTTTCGCACGGAAGAAACATGAATTTGTCTGTTTGAATAGTTGAAAACAGCGTTTTTCAATGTTTTTGCAAGTTTAAAACAGCAATTTTATCGTGATTTCACAAAAATCCACCGTTTGGAACGTAAGAAACATGAATTTATCAGTTTGAATAGTTCAAAACAGCGTTTTTCTATGTTTTTGCAAGTTTAAAACAGCAATTTTATCGTCATTTCTCATAAATCGCCGTTTCACACGAAAGAAACATGAATTTGTCAGTTTGAATAGTTCAAAACAGCGTTTTTCTATGTTTTTGCAAGTTTATAACAGCAATTTTATAGTAATTTCTCATAAATCGCCGTTTCGCACGGAAGAAACATGAATTTGTCAGTTTGAGTAGTTCAAAACAGCGTTTTTCTATGTTTTTGCAAGTTTAAAACAGCAATTTTATCGTCATTTCTCATAAATCGCCGTTTCACACGAAAGAAACATGAATTTGTCCGTTTGAATAGTTCAAAACAGCGTTTTTCTATGTTTTTGCAAGTTTAAAACAGCAATTTTATCGTGATTTCACAAAAATCCACCGTTTCGAACGTAAGAAACATAAATTTGTCAGTTTGAATAGTTGAAAACAGCGTTTTTCTATGTTTTTGTAAGTTTAAAACAGCAATTTTATCGTCATTTCTCATAAATCGCCGTTTCGCACGAAAGAAACATGAATTTGTCAGTTTGAATAGTTCAAAACAGCGTTTTTCTATGTTTTTGCAAGTTTAAAACAGCAATTTTAACGTCATTTCTCATAAATCGCCGTTTTACACGAAAGAAACATGAATTTGTCAGTTTGAATAGTTCAAAACAGCGTTTTTCTATGTTTTTGCAAGTTTAAAACAGCAATTTTATCGTGATTTCACAAAAATCTACCGTTTCGAACGTAAGAAACATGAATTTATCAGTTTGAATAGTTGAAAACAGCGTTTTTCTATGTTTTTGCAAGTTTAAAACAGCAATTTTATCGTCATTTATCATAAATCGCCGTTTCGCACGAAAGAAACATGAATTTGTCAGTTTGAGTAGTTCAAAACAGCGTTTTTCTATGTTTTTGCAAGTTTATAACAGCAATTTTATAGTAATTTCTCATAAATCGCCGTTTCGCACGGAAGAAACATGAATTTGTCAGTTTGAGTAGTTCAAAACAGCGTTTTTCTATGTTTTTGCAAGTTTATAACAGCAATTTTATAGTAATTTCTCATAAATCGCCGTTTCGCACGGAAGAAACATGAATTTGTCAGTTTGAGTAGTTCAAAACAGCGTTTTTCTATGTTTTTGCAAGTTTAAAACAGCAATTTTATCGTAATTTCTCATAAATCGCCGTTTCGCACGGAAGAAACATGAATTTGTCAGTTTGAATAGTTGAAAACAGCGTTTTTCAATGTTTTTGCAAGTTTAAAACAGCAATTTTATCGTGATTTCACAAAAATCCACCGTTTCCAACGTAAGAAACATGAATTTATCAGTTTGAATAGTTCAAAACAGCGTTTTTCTATGTTTTTGCAAGTTTAAAACAGCAATTTTATCGTCATTTCTCATAAATCGCCGTTTCGCACGAAAGAAACATGAATTTGTCAGTTTGAATAGTTCAAAACAGCGTTTTTCTATCTTTTTGCAAGTTTAAAACAGCAATTTTATCGTCATTTATCATAAATCGCCGTTTCACACGTAAGAAACATGAATTTGTCAGCTTGAATAGTTCAAAACAGCGTTTTTCTATGTTTTTGCAAGTTTAAAACAGCAATTTTATCGTCATTGCTCATAAATCGCCGTTTCACACGAAAGAAACATGAATTTGTCAGTTTGAATAGATCAAAACAGCGTTTTTCTATGTTTTTGCAAGTTTAAAACAGCAATTTTATCGTAATTTCTTATAAATCGCCGTTTCGCACGGAAGAAACATGAATTTGTCTGTTTGAATAGTTGAAAACAGCGTTTTTCAATGTTTTTGCAAGTTTAAAACAGCAATTTTATCGTGATTTCACAAAAATCCACTGTTTGGAACGTAAGAAACATGAATTTATCAGTTTGAATAGTTGAAAACAGCGTTTTTCTATGTTTTTGCAAGTTTAAAACAGCAATTTTATAGTAATTTCTCATAAATCGCCGTTTCGCACGGAAGAAACATGAATTTGTCAGTTTGAGTAGTTCAAAACAGCGTTTTTCTATGTTTTTGCAAGTTTAAAACAGCAATTTTATCGTCATTTCTCATAAATCGCCGTTTCACATGAAAGAAACATGAATTTGTCCGTTTGAATAGTTCAAAACAGCGTTTTTCTATGTTTTTGCAAGTTTAAAACAGCAATTTTATCGTGATTTCACAAAAATCCACCGTTTCGAACGTAAGAAACATGAATTTGTCAGTTTGAATAGTTGAAAACAGCGTTTTTCTATGTTTTTGCAAGTTTAAAACAGCAATTTTATCGTCATTTCTCATAAATCGCCGTTTCGCACGACAGAAACATGAATTTGTCAGTTTGAATAGTTCAAAACAGCGTTTTTCTATGTTTTTGCAAGTTTAAAACAGCAATTTTAACGTCATTTCTCATAAATCGCCGTTTTACACGAAAGAAACATGAATTTGTCAGTTTGAATAGTTCAAAACAGCGTTTTTCTATGTTTTTGCAAGTTTAAAACAGCAATTTTTTCGTCATTTCTCATAAATCGCCGTTTCGCACGAAAGAAACATGAATTTGTCAGTTTGAATAGTTCAAAACAGCGTTTTTCTATTTTTTTGCAAGTTTAAAACAGCAATTTTATCGTGATTTCACAAAAATCTACCGTTTCGAACGTAAGAAACATGAATTTATCAGTTTGAATAGTTGAAAACAGCGTTTTTCTATGTTTTTGCAAGTTTAAAACAGCAATTTTATCGTCATTTATCATAAATCGCCGTTTCGCACGAAAGAAACATGAATTTGTCAGTTTGAGTAGTTCAAAACAGCGTTTTTCTAAGTTTTTGCAAGTTTAAAACAGCAATTTTATCGTCATTTCTCATAAATCGCCGTTTCACACGAAAGAAACATGAATTTGTCAGCTTGAATAGTTCAAAACAGCGTTTTTCTATGTTTTTGCAAGTTTAAAACAGCAATTTTATCGTCATTTCTCATAAATCGCCGTTTCACACGAAAGAAACATGAATTTGTCAGTTTGAATAGATCAAAACAGCGTTTTTCTATGTTTTTGCAAGTTTAAAACAGCAATTTTATCGTAATTTCTTATAAATCGCCGTTTCGCACGGAAGAAACATGAATTTGTCTGTTTGAATAGTTGAAAACAGCGTTTTTCAATGTTTTTGCAAGTTTAAAACAGCAATTTTATCGTGATTTCACAAAAATCCACTGTTTGGAACGTAAGAAACATGAATTTATCAGTTTGAATAGTTGAAAACAGCGTTTTTCTATGTTTTTGCAAGTTTAAAACAGCAATTTTATAGTAATTTCTCATAAATCGCCGTTTCGCACGGAAGAAACATGAATTTGTCAGTTTGAGTAGTTCAAAACAGCGTTTTTCTATGTTTTTGCAAGTTTAAAACAGCAATTTTATCGTCATTTCTCATAAATCGCCGTTTCACATGAAAGAAACATGAATTTGTCCGTTTGAATAGTTCAAAACAGCGTTTTTCTATGTTTTTGCAAGTTTAAAACAGCAATTTTATCGTGATTTCACAAAAATCCACCGTTTTGAACGTAAGAAACATGAATTTGTCAGTTTGAATAGTTGAAAACAGCGTTTTTCTATGTTTTTGCAAGTTTAAAACAGCAATTTTATCGTCATTTCTCATAAATCGCCGTTTCGCACGACAGAAACATGAATTTGTCAGTTTGAATAGTTCAAAACAGCGTTTTTCTATGTTTTTGCAAGTTTAAAACAGCAATTTTAACGTCATTTCTCATAAATCGCCGTTTTACACGAAAGAAACATGAATTTGTCAGTTTGAATAGTTCAAAACAGCGTTTTTCTATGTTTTTGCAAGTTTAAAACAGCAATTTTTTCGTCATTTCTCATAAATCGCCGTTTCGCACGAAAGAAACATGAATTTGTCAGTTTGAATAGTTCAAAACAGCGTTTTTCTATTTTTTTGCAAGTTTAAAACAGCAATTTTATCGTGATTTCACAAAAATCTACCGTTTCGAACGTAAGAAACATGAATTTATCAGTTTGAATAGTTGAAAACAGCGTTTTTGTATGTTTTTGCAAGTTTAAAACAGCAATTTTATCGTCATTTATCATAAATCGCCGTTTCGCACGAAAGAAACATGAATTTGTCAGTTTGAGTAGTTCAAAACAGCGTTTTTCTAAGTTTTTGCAAGTTTAAAACAGCAATTTTATCGTCATTTCTCATAAATCGCCGTTTCACACGAAAGAAACATGAATTTGTCAGTTTGAATAGATCAAAACAGCGTTTTTCTATGTTTTTGCAAGTTTAAAACAGCAATTTTATCGTAATTTCTCATAAATCGCCGTTTCGCACGGAAGAAACATGAATTTGTCTGTTTGAATAGTTGAAAACAGCGTTTTTCAATGTTTTTGCAAGTTTAAAACAGCAATTTTGTCGTGATTTCACAAAAATCCACCGTTTGGAACGTAAGAAACATGAATTTATCAGTTTGAATAGTTGAAAACAGCGTTTTTCTATGTTTTTGCAAGTTTAAAACAGCAATTTTATCGTCATTTCCCATAAATCGCCGTTTCGCACGAAAGATACATGAATTTGTCAGTTTGAATAGTTCAAAACAGCGTTTTTCTATGTTTTTGCAAGTTTAAAACAGCAATTTTATCGTCATTTCTCATAAATCGCCGTTTCACACGTAAGAAACATGAATTTGTCAGTTTGAATAGTTCAAAACAGCGTTTTTCTATGTTTTTGCAAGTTTAAAACAGCAATTTTATCGTCATTTCTCATAAATCGCCGTTTCACACGAAAGAAACATGAATTTGTCAGTTTGAATAGTTCAAAACAGCGTTTTTCTATGTTTTTGCAAGTTTAAAACAGCAATTTTATCGTCATTTATCATAAATCGCCGTTTTACACGTAAGAAACATGAATTTGTCAGTTTGAATAGTTCAAAACAGCGTTTTTCTATGTTTTTGCAAGTTTAAAACAGCAATTTTATCGTCATTTCTCATAAATCGCCGTTTCACACGAAAGAAACATGAATTTGTCAGTTTGAATAGATCAAAACAGCGTTTTTCTATGTTTTTGCAAGTTTAAAACAGCAATTTTATCGTAATTTCTCATAAATCGCCGTTTCGCACGGAAGAAACATGAATTTGTCTGTTTGAATAGTTGAAAACAGCGTTTTTCAATGTTTTTGCAAGTTTAAAACAGCAATTTAATCGTGATTTCACAAAAATCCACCGTTTGGAACGAAAGAAACATGAATTTATCAGTTTGAATAGTTGAAAACAGCGTTTTTCTATGTTTTTGCAAGTTTAAAACAGCAATTTTATAGTAATTTCTCATAAATCGCCGTTTCGCACGGAAGAAACATGAATTTGTCAGTTTGAGTAGTTCAAAACAGCGTTTTTCTATGTTTTTGCAAGTTTAAAACAGCAATTTTATCGTCATTTCTCATAAATCGCCGTTTCACACGAAAGAAACATGAATTTGTCCGTTTGAATAGTTCAAAACAGCGTTTTTCTATGTTTTTGCAAGTTTAAAACAGCAATTTTATCGTCATTTCTCATAAATCGCCGTTTCGCACGAAAGAAACATGAATTTGTCAGTTTGAATAGTTCAAAACAGCGTTTTTCTATGTTTTTGCAAGTTTAAAACAGCAATTTTATCGTGATTTCACAAAAATCTACCGTTTCGAACGTAAGAAACATGAATTTATCAGTTTGAATAGTTGAAAACAGCGTTTTTCTATGTTTTTGCAAGTTTAAAACAGCAATTTTATCGTCATTTATCATAAATCGCCGTTTCGCACGAAAGAAACATGAATTTGTCAGTTTGAGTAGTTCAAAACAGCGTTTTTCTATGTTTTTGCAAGTTTAAAACAGCAATTTTATCGTCATTTCTCATAAATCGCCGTTTCACACGAAAGAAACATGAATTTGTCAGTTTGAATAGATCAAAACAGCGTTTTTCTATGTTTTTGCAAGTTTAAAACAGCAATTTTATCGTAATTTCTCATAAATCGCCGTTTCGCACGGAAGAAACATGAATTTGTCTGTTTGAATAGTTGAAAACAGCGTTTTTCAATGTTTTTGCAAGTTTAAAACAGCAATTTTATCGTGATTTCACAAAAATCCACCGTTTGGAACGTAAGAAACATGAATTTATCAGTTTGAATAGTTGAAAACAGCGTTTTTCTATGTTTTTGCAAGTTTAAAACAGCAATTTTATCGTCATTTCCCATAAATCGCCGTTTTGCACGTAAGATACATGAATTTGTCAGTTTGAATAGTTCAAAACAGCGTTTTTCTATGTTTTTGCAAGTTTAAAACAGCAATTTTATCGTCATTTCTCATAAATCGCCGTTTCACACGTAAGAAACATGAATTTGTCAGTTTGAATAGTTCAAAACAGCGTTTTTCTATGTTTTTGCAAGTTTAAAACAGCAATTTTATCGTCATTTCTCATAAATCGCCGTTTCACACGAAAGAAACATGAATTTGTCAGTTTGAATAATTCAAAACAGCGTTTTTCTATGTTTTTGCAAGTTTAAAACAGCAATTTTTTCGTGATTTCACAAAAATCCACCGTTTCCAACGTAAGAAACATGAATTTATCAGTTTGAATAGTTCAAAACAGCGTTTTTCTATGTTTTTGCAAGTTTAATACAGCAATTTTATCGTCATTTCTCATAAATCGCCGTTTCGCACGAAAGAAACATGAATTTGTCAGTTTGAATAGTTCAAAACAGCGTTTTTCTATGTTTTTGCAAGTTTAAAACAGCAATTTTATCGTCATTTATCATAAATCGCCGTTTCACACGTAAGAAACATGAAATTGTCAGTTTGAATAGTTCAAAACAGCGTTTTTCTATGTTTTTGCAAGTTTAAAACAGCAATTTTATCGTCATTTCTCATAAATCGCCGTTTCACACGAAAGAAACATGAATTTGTCAGTTTGAATAGATCAAAACAGCGTTTTTCTATGTTTTTGCAAGTTTAAAACAGCAATTTTATCGTAATTTCTCATAAATCGCCGTTTCGCACGGAAGAAACATGAATTTGTCTGTTTGAATAGTTGAAAACAGCGTTTTTCAATGTTTTTGCAAGTTTAAAACAGCAATTTTATCGTGATTTCACAAAAATCCACCGTTTGGAACGTAAGAAACATGAATTTATCAGTTTGAATAGTTGAAAACAGCGTTTTTCTATGTTTTTGCAAGTTTAAAATAGCAATTTTATCGTCATTTCTCATAAACCGCCGTTTCGCACGAAAGAAACATGAATATGTCAGTTTGAATAGTTCAAAACAGCGTTTTTCTATGTTTTTGCAAGTTTAAAACAGCAATTTTATCGTCATTTCTCATAAATCGCCGTTTGACACGTAAGAAACATGAATTTGTCAGTTTGAATAGTTCAAAACAGCGTTTTTCTATGTTTTTGCAAGTTTAAAACAGCAATTTTATCGTCATTTCTCATAAATCGCCGTTTCACACGAAAGAAACATGAATTTGTCAGTTTGAATAGTTCAAAACAGCGTTTTTCTATGTTTTTGCAAGTTTATAACAGCAATTTTATAGTAATTTCTCATAAATCGCCGTTTCGCACGGAAGAAACATGAATTTGTCAGTTTGAGTAGTTCAAAACAGCGTTTTTTTATGTTTTTGCAAGTTTAAAACAGCAATTTTATCGTCATTTCTCATAAATCGCCGTTTCACACGTAAGAAACATGAATTTGTCAGTTTGAATAGTTCAAAACAGCGTTTTTCTATGTTTTTGCAAGTTTAAAACAGCAATTTTATCGTCATTTCTCATAAATCGCCGTTTCACACGAAAGAAACATGAATTTGTCAGTTTGAATAATTCAAAACAGCGTTTTTCTATGTTTTTGCAAGTTTAAAACAGCAATTTTATCGTAATTTCTCATAAATCGCCGTTTCGCACGGAAGAAACATGAATTTGTCAGTTTGAATAGTTGAAAACAGCGTTTTTCAATGTTTTTGCAAGTTTAAAACAGCAATTTTATCGTGATTTCACAAAAATCCACCGTTTCCAACGTAAGAAACATGAATTTATCAGTTTGAATAGTTCAAAACAGCGTTTTTCTATGTTTTTGCAAGTTTAAAACAGCAATTTTATCGTGATTTCACAAAAATCCACCGTTTCGAACGTAAGAAACATGAATTTATCAGTTTGAATAGTTGAAAACAGCGTTTTTCTATGTTTTTGCAAGTTTAAAACAGCAATTTTATCGTCATTTCTCATAAATCGCCGTTTCGCACGAAAGAAGCATGAATTTGTCAGTTTGAATAGTTCAAAACAGCGTTTTTCTATGTTTTTGCAAGTTTAAAACAGCAATTTTATCGTCATTTATCATAAATCGCCGTTTCACACGTAAGAAACATGAATTTGTCAGTTTGAATAGTTCAAAACAGCGTTTTTCTATGTTTTTGCAAGTTTAAAACAGCAATTTTATCGTCATTTCTCATAAATCGCCGTTTCAGACGAAAGAAACATGAATTTGTCAGTTTGAATAGATCAAAACAGCGTTTTTCTATGTTTTTGCAAGTTTAAAACAGCAATTTTATCGTAATTTCTCATAAATCGCCGTTTCGCACGGAAGAAACATGAATTTGTCTGTTTGAATAGTTGAAAACAGCGTTTTTCAATGTTTTTGCAAGTTTAAAACAGCAATTTTATCGTGATTTCACAAAAATCCACCGTTTGGAACGTAAGAAACATGAATTTATCAGTTTGAATAGTTGAAAACAGCGTTTTTCTATGTTTTTGCAAGTTTAAAATAGCAATTTTATCGTCATTTCTCATAAATCGCCGTTTCGCACGAAAGAAACATGAATTTGCGAGTTTGAATAGTTCAAAACAGCGTTTTTCTATGTTTTTGCAAGTTTAAAACAGCAATTTTATCGTCATTTCTCATAAATCGCCGTTTCACACGTAAGAAACATGAATTTGTCAGTTTGAATAGTTCAAAACAGCGTTTTTCTATGTTTTTGCAAGTTTAAAACAGCAATTTTATCGTCATTTCTCATAAATCGCCGTTTCACACGAAAGAAACATGAATTTGTCAGTTTGAATAGTTCAAAACAGCGTTTTTCTATGTTTTTGCAAGTTTATAACAGCAATTTTATAGTAATTTCTCATAAATCGCCGTTTCGCACGGAAGAAACATGAATTTGTTAGTTTGAGTAGTTCAAAACAGCGTTTTTCTATGTTTTTGCAAGTTTAAAACAGCAATTTTATCGTCATTTCTCATAAATCGCCGTTTCACACGAAAGAAACATGAATTTGTCAGTTTGAATAGTTCAAAACAGCGTTTTTCTATGTTTTTGCAAGTTTAAAACAGCAATTTTATCGTCATTTCTCATAAATCGCCGTTTCACACGAAAGAAACATGAATTTGTCAGTTTGAATAATTCAAAACAGCGTTTTTCTATGTTTTTGCAAGTTTAAAACAGCAATTTTATCGTAATTTCTCATAAATCGCCGTTTCGCACGGAAGAAACATGAATTTGTCAGTTTGAATAGTTGAAAACCGCGTTTTTCAATGTTTTTGCAAGTTTAAAACAGCAATTTTATTGTGATTTCACAAAAATCCACCGTTTCCAACGTAAGAAACATGAATTTATCAGTTTGAATAGTTCAAAACAGCGTTTTTTTATGTTTTTGCAAGTTTAAAACAGCAATTTTATCGTGATTTCACAAAAATCCACCGTTTATAACGTAAGAAACATGAATTTATCAGTTTGAATAGTTGAAAACAGCGTTTTTCTATGTTTTTGCAAGTTTAAAACAGCAATTTTATCGTCATTTCTCATAAATCGCCGTTTCGCACGAAAGAAACATGAATTTGTCAGTTTGAATAGTTCAAAACAGCGTTTTTCTATGTTTTTGCAAGTTTAAAACAGCAATTTTATCGTCATTTATCATAAATCGCCGTTTCGCACGAAAGAAACATGAATTTGTCAGTTTGAGTAGTTCAAAACAGCGTTTTTCTATGTTTTTGCAAGTTTAAAACAGCAATTTTATCGTCATTTCTCATAAATCGCCGTTTCACACGAAAGAAACATGAATTTGTCAGTTTGAATAGTTCAAAACAGCGTTTTTCTATGTTTTTGCAAGTTTAATACAGCAATTTTATCGTAATTTCTCATAAATCGCCGTTTCGCACGGAAGAAACATGAATTTGTCAGTTTGAATAGTTGAAAACAGCGTTTTTCAATGTTTTTGCAAGTTTAAAACAGCAATTTTATCGTGATTTCACAAAAATCCACCGTTTAGAACGTAAGAAACATGAATTTATCAGTTTGAATAGTTGAAAACAGCGTTTTTCTATGTTTTTGAAAGTTTAAAACAGCAATTTTATCGTCAATTCTAATAAATCGCCGTTTCGCACGAAAGAAACATGAATTTGTCAGTTTGAATAGTTCAAAACAGCGTTTTTCTATGTTTTTGCAAGTTTAAAACAGCAATTTTATCGTCATTTATCATAAATCGCCGTTTCACAGGTAAGAAACATGAATTTGTCAGTTTGAATAGTTCAAAACAGCGTTTTTCTATGTTTTTGCAAGTTTAAAACAGCAATTTTATCGTCATTTCTCATAAATCGCCGTTTCACACGTAAGAAACATGAATTTGTCAGTTTGAATAGTTCAAAACAGCGTTTTTCTAGGTTTTTGCAAGTTTAAAACAGCAATTTTGTCGTCATTTCTCATAAATCGCCGTTTCACACGAAAGAAACATGAATTTGTCAGTTTGAATAGTTCAAAACAGCGTTTTTCTATGTTTTTGCAAGTTTATAACAGCAATTTTATAGTAATTTCTCATAAATCGCCGTTTCGCACGGAAGAAACATGAATTTGTCAGTTTGAGTAGTTCAAAACAGCGTTTTTCTATGTTTTTGCAAGTTTAAAACAGCAATTTTATCGTCATTTCTCATAAATCGCCGTTTCGCACGAAAGAAACATGAATTTGTCAGTTTGAATAGTTCAAAACAGCGTTTTTCTATGTTTTTGCAAGTTTAAAACAGCAATTTTATCGTAATTTCTTATAAATCGCCGTTTCGCACGGAAGAAACATGAATTTGTCAGTTTGAATAGTTCAAAACAGCGTTTTTCAATGTTTTTGCAAGTTTAAAACAGCAATATTATCGTGATTTCACAAAAATCCACCGTTACCAACGTAAGAAACATGAATTTATCAGTTTGAATAGTTCAAAACAGCGTTTTTCTATGTTTTTGCAAGTTTAAAACAGCAATTTTATAGTAATTTCTCATAAATCACCGTTTCACACGAAAGAAACATGAATTTGTCAGTTTGAATAGTTCAAAACAGCGTTTTTCTATGTTTTTGCAAGTTTAAAACAGCAATTTTATCGTAATTTTTCATAAATCGCCGTTTCGCACGGAAGAAACATGAATTTGTCAGTTTTAATAGTTGAAAACAGCGTTTTTAAATGTTTTTGCAAGTTTAAAACAGCAATTTTATCGTGATTTCACAAAAATCCACCGTTTCCAACGTAAGAAACATGAATTTATCAGTTTAAATAGTTCAAAACAGCGTTTTTGTATGTTTTTGCAAGTTTAAAACAGCTATTTTATCGTGATTTCACAAAAATCCACCGTTTGGAACGTAAGAAACATGAATTTATCAGTTTGAATAGTTGAAAACAGCGTTTTTCTATGTTTTTGCAAGTTTAAAACAGCAATTTTATCGTCATTTCTCATAAATCGCCGTTTCGCACGAAAGAAACATGAATTTGTCAGTTTGAGTAGTTCAAAACAGCGTTTTTCTATGTTTTTGCAAGTTTAAAACAGCAATTTTATCGTCATTTCTCATAAATCGCCGTTTCACACGTAAGAAACATGAATTTGTCAGTTTGAATAGTTCAAAACAGCGTTTTTCTATGTTTTTGAAAGTTTAAAACAGCAATTTTATCGTCATTTCTCATAAATCGCCGTTTCACACGAAAGAAACATGAATTTGTCAGTTTGAATAGTTCAAAACAGCGTTTTTCTATGTTTTTGCAAGTTAATAACAGCAATTTTATAGTAATTTCTCATAAATCGCCGTTTCGCACGGAAGAAACATGAATTTGTCAGTTTGAGTAGTTCAAAACAGCGTTTTTCTATGTTTATGCAAGTTTAAAACAGCAATTTTATCGTCATTTCTCATAAATCGCCGTTTCACACGAAAGAAACATGAATTTGTCAGTTTGAATAGTTGAAAACAGCGTTTTTCTATGTTTTTGCAAGTTTAAAACAGCAATTTTATCGTCATTTCTCATAAATCGCCGTTTCACACGAAAGAAACATGAATTTGTCAGTTTGGATTGTTCAAAACAGCGTTTTTCTATGATTTTGCAAGTTTAAAACAGCAATTTTATCGTAATTTCTCATAAATCGCCGTTTCGCACGGAAGAAACATGAATTTGTCAGTTTGAATAGTTGAAAACAGCGTTTTTCAATGTTTTTGCAAGTTTAAAACAGCAATTTTATCGTGATTTCACAAAAATCCACCGTTTCCAACGTAAGAAACATGAATTTATCAGTTTGAATAGTTCAAAACAGCGTTTTTCTATGTTTTTTGCAAGTTTAAAACAGCAATTTTATCGTGATTTCACAAAAATCCACCGTTTCGAACGTAAGATATATGAATTTATCAGTTTGAATAGTTGAAAACAGCGTTTTTCTATGTTTTTGCAAGTTTAAAACAGCAATTTTATCGTCATTTCTCATAAATCGCCGTTTCGCACGAAAGAAACATGAATTTTTCAGTTTGAATAGTTCAAAACAGCGTTTTTTTATGTTTTTGCAAGTTTAAAACAGCAATTTTATCGTCATTTCTCATAAATCGCCGTTTCACACGAAAGAAACATGAATTTGTCAGTTTGAATAGTTCAAAACAGCGTTTTTCTATGTTTTTGCAAGTTAATAACAGCAATTTTATAGTAATTTCTCATAAATCGCCGTTTCGCACGGAAGAAACATGAATTTGTCAGTTTGAGTAGTTCAAAACAGCGTTTTTCTATGTTTTTGCAAGTTTAAAACAGCAATTTTATCGTCATTTCTCATAAATCGCCGTTTCACACGAAAGAAACATGAATTTGTCAGTTTGAATAGTTCAAAACAGCGTTTTTCTATGGTTTTGCAAGTTTAAAACAGCAATTTTATCGTCATTTCTCATAAATCGCCGTTTCACACGAAAGAAACATGAATTTGTCAGTTTGGATAGTTCAAAACAACGTTTTTCTATGTTTTTGCAAGTTTAAAACAGCAATTTTATCGTAATTTCTCATAAATCGCCGTTTCGCACGGAAGAAACATGAATTTGTCAATTTGAATAGTTGAAAACAGCGTTTTTCAATGTTTTTGCAAATTTAAAACAGCAATTTTTTCGTGATTTCACAAAAATCCACCGTTTCCAACGTAAGAAACATGAATTTATCAGTTTGAATAGTTCAAAACAGCGTTTTTCTATGTTTTTGCAAGTTTAAAACAGCAATTTTATCGTGATTTCACAAAAATCCACCGTTTCGAACGTAAGAAATATGAATTTATCAGTTTGAATAGTTGAAAACAGCGTTTTTCTATGTTTTTGCAAGTTTAAAACAGCAATTTTATAGTGATTTCACAAAAATCCACCGTTTGGAACGTAAGAAACATGAATTTATCAGTTTGAATAGTTGAAAACAGCGTTTTTCTATGTTTTTGCAAGTTTAAAATAGCAATTTTATCGTCATTTCTCATAAATCGCCGTTTCGCACGAAAGAAACATGAATTTGTCAGTTTGAATAGTTCAAAACAGCGTTTTTCAATGTTTTTGCAAGTTTAAAACAGCAATTTTATCGTGATTTCACAAAAATCCACCGTTTCGAACGTAAGAAACATGAATTTATCAGTTTGAATAGTTGAAAACAGCGTTTTTATATGTTTTTGCAAGTTTAAAACAGCAATTTTATCGTCATTTCTCATAAATCGCCGTTTCACATGAAAGAAACATGAATTTGTCAGTTTGAATAGTTCAAAACAGCGTTTTTCTATGTTTTTGCAAGTTTAAAACAGCAATTTTATCGTCATTTATCATAAATCGCCGTTTCGCACGAAAGAAACATGAATTTGTCAGTTTGAATAGATCAAAACAGCGTTTTTTCTATGTTTTTGCAAGTTTAAAACAGCAATTTTATCGTAATTTCTCATAAATCGCCGTTTCGCACGGAAGAAACATGAATTTGTCTGTTTGAATAGTTGAAAACAGCGTTTTTCAATGTTTTTGCAAGTTTAAAACAGCAATTTTATCGTGATTTCACAAAAATCCACCGGTTGGAACGTAAGAAACATGAATTTATCAGTTTGAATAGTTGAAAACAGCGTTTTTCTATGTTTTTGCAAGTTTAAAACAGCAATTTTATCGTCATTTCTCATAAATCGCCGTTTCGCACGAAAGAAACATTAATTTGTCAGTTTGAATAGTTCAAAACAGCGTTTTTCTATGTTTTTGCAAGTTCAAAACAGCAATTTTATCGTCATTTCTCATAAATCGCCGTTTCACACGTAAGAAACATGAATTTGTCAGTTTGAATAGTTCAAAACAGCGTTTTTCTATGTTTTTGCAAGTTTAAAACAGCAATTTTATCGTCATTTCTCATAAATCGCCGTTTCACATGAAAGAAACATGAATTTGTCAGTTTGAATAGTTCAAAATAGCGTTTTTCTATGTTTTTGCAAGTTTAAAACAGCAATATTATCGTCATTTATCATAAATCGCCGTTTCGCACGAAAGAAACATGAATTTATCAGTTTGAATAGTTGAAAACAGCGTTTTTATATGTTTTTGCAAGTTTAAAACAGCAATATTATCGTCATTTATCATAAATCGCCGTTTCGCACGAAAGAAACATGAATTTGTCAGTTTGAGTAGTTAAAAACAGCGTTTTTCTCTGTTTTTGCAAGTTTAAAACAGCAATTTTATCGTCATTTCTCATAAATCGCCGTTTCACACGAAAGAAACATGAATTTGTCAGTTTGAATAGATCAAAACAGCGTTTTTCTATGGTTTTGCAAGTTTAAAACAGCAATTTTATCGTAATTTTTCATAAATCGCCGTTTCGCACGGAAGAAACATGAATTTGTCTGTTTGAATAGTTGAAAACAGCGTTTTTCAATGTTTTTGCAAGTTAAAAACAGCAACTTTATCGTGATTTCACAAAAATCCACCGTTTGGAACGTAAGAAACATGAATTTATCAGTTTGAATAGTTGAAAACAGCGTTTTTCTATGTTTTTGCAAGTTTAAAACAGCAATTTTATCGTCATTTCTCATAAATCGCCGTTTCGCACGAAAGAAACATGAATTTGTCAGTTTGAATAGTTCAAAACAGCGTTTTTCTATGTTTTTGCAAGTTTAAAACAGCAATTTTATCGTCATTTCTCATAAATCACCGTTTCACATGTAAGAAACATGAATTTGTCAGTTTGAATAGTTCAAAACAGCGTTTTTCTATGTTTTTGCAAGTTTAAAACAGCAATTTTATCGTCATTTCTCATAAATCGCCGTTTCACACGAAAGAAACATGAATTTGTCAGTTTGAATAGATCAAAACAGCGTTTTTTCTATGTTTTTGCAAGTTTAAAACAGCAATTTTATCGTAATTTCTCATAAATCGCCGTTTCGCACGGAAGAAACATGAATTTGTCTGTTTGAATAGTTGAAAACAGCGTTTTTCAATGTTTTTGCAAGTTTAAAACAGCAATTTTATCGTGATTTCACAAAAATCCACCGTTTGGAACGTAAGAAACATGAATTTGTCAGTTTGAGTAGTTCAAAACAGCGTTTTTCTATGTTTTTGCAAGTTTAAAATAGCAATTTTATCGTCATTTCTCATAAATCGCCGTTTCGCACGAAAGAAACATGAATTTGTCAGTTTGAATAGTTCAAAACAGCGTTTTTCAATGTTTTTGCAAGTTTAAAACAGCAATTTTATCGTGATTTCACAAAAATCCACCGTTTCGAAAGTAAGAAACATGAATTTGTCAGTTTGAATAGTTGAAAACAGCGTTTTTCTATGTTTTTGCAAGTTTAAAACAGCAATTTTATCGTCATTTCTCTTAAATCGCCGTTTCACACGAAAGAAACATGAATTTGTCAGTTTGAATAATTCAAAACAGCGTTTTTCTATGTTTTTGCAAGTTTAAAACAGCAATTTTATCGTAATTTCTCATAAATCGCCGTTTCGCACGGAAGAAACATGAATTTGTCAGTTTGAATAGTTGAAAACAGCGTTTTTCAATGTTTTTGCAAGTTCAAAACAGCAATTTTATCGTGATTTCACAAAAATCCACCGCTTCCAACGTAAGAAACATGAAATTATCAGTTTGAATAGTTCAACACAGCGTTTTTCTATGTTTTTGCAAGTTTAAAACAGCAATTTTATCGTGATTTCACAAAAATCCACCGTTTCGAACGTAAGAAACATGAATTTATCAGTTTGAATAGTTGAAAACAGCGTTTTTCTATGTTTTTGCAAGTTTAAAACAGCAATTTTATCGTCATTTCTCATAAATCGCCGTTTCGCACGAAAGAAACATGAATTTGTCAGTTTGAATAGTTCAAAACAGCGTTTTTCTATGTTTTTGCAAGTTTAAAACAGCAATTTTATCGTCATTTCTCATAAATCGCCGTTTCACACGTAAGAAACATGAATTTGTCAGTTTGAATAGTTCAAAACAGCGTTTTTCTATGTTTTTGCAAGTTTAAAACAGCAATTTTATCGTCATTTCTCATAAATCGCCGTTTCACACGAAAGAAACATGAATTTGTCAGTTTGAATAGTTCAAAACAGCGTTTTTCTATGTTTTTGCAAGTTTATAACAGCAATTTTATAGTAATTTCTCATAAATCGCCGTTTCGCACGGAAGAAACATGAATTTGTCAGTTTGAGTAGTTCAAAACAGCGTTTTTCTATGTTTTTGCAAGTTTAAAACAGCAATTTTATCGTCATTTCTCATAAATCGCCGTTTCACACGAAAGAAACATGAATTTGTCAGTTTGAATAGTTCAAAACAGCGTTTTTCTATGTTTTTGCAAGTTTAAAACAGCAATTTTATCGTCATTTCTCATAAATCGCCGTTTCACACGTAAGAAACATGAATTTGTCAGTTTGAATATTTGAAAACAGCGTTTTTCTATGTTTTTGCAAGTTTAAAATAGCAATTTTATCGTCATTTCTCATAAATCGCCGTTTCGCACGAAAGAAACATGAATTTGTCAGTTTAAATAGTTCAAAACAGCGTTCTTCTATGTTTTTGCAAGTTTAAAACAGCAATTTTATCGTCATTTCTCATAAATCGCCGTTTCACACGTAAGAAACATGAATTTGTCAGTTTGAATAGTTCAAAACAGCGTTTTTCTATGTTTTTGCAAGTTTAAAACAGCAATTTTATCGTCATTTCTCATAAATCGCCGTTTCACACGAAAGAAACATGAATTTGTCAGTTTGAATAGTTCAAAACAGCGTTTTTCTATGTTTTTGCAAGTTTATAACAGCAATTTTATAGTAATTTCTCATAAATCGCCGTTTCGCACGGAAGAAACATGAATTTGTCAGTTTGAGTAGTTCAAAACAGCGTTTTTCTATGTTCTTGCAAGTTTAAAACAGCAATTTTATCGTCATTTCTCATAAATCGCCGTTTCACACGAAAGAAACATGAATTTGTCAGTGTGAATAGTTCAAAACAGCGTTTTTCTATGTTTTTGCAAGTTTAAAACAGCAATTTTATCGTCATTTCTCTTAAATCGCCGTTTCACACGAAAGAAACATGAATTTGTCAGTTTGAATAATTCAAAACAGCGTTTTTCTATGTTTTTGCAAGTTTAAAACAGCAATTTTATCGTAATTTCTCATAAATCGCCGTTTCGCACGGAAGAAACATGAATTTGTCAGTTTGAATAGTTGAAAACAGCGTTTTTCAATGTTTTTGCAAGTTCAAAACAGCAATTTTATCGTGATTTCACAAAAATCCACCGTTTCCAACGTAAGAAACATGAAATTATCAGTTTGAATAGTTCAAAACAGCGTTTTTCTATATTTTTGCAAGTTTAAAACAGCAATTTTATCGTGATTTCACAAAAATCTACCGTTTCGAACGTAAGAAACATGAATTTATCAGTTTGAATAGTTGAAAACAGCGTTTTTCTATGTTTTTGCAAGTTTAAAACAGCAATTTTATCGTCATTTCTCATAAATCGCCGTTTCGCACGAAAGAAACATGAATTTGTCAGTTTGAATAGTTCAAAACAGCGTTTTTCTATGTTTTTGCAAGTTTAAAACAGCAATTTTATCGTCATTTATCATAAATCGCCGTTTCACACGTAAGAAACATGAATTTGTCAGTTTGAATAGTTCAAAACAGCGTTTTTCTATGTTTTTGCAAGTTTAAAACAGCAATTTTATCGTCATTTCTCATAAATCGCCGTTTCACACGAAAGAAACATGAATTTGTCAGTTTGAATAGATCAAAACAGCGTTTTTCTATGTTTTGCAAGTTTAAAACAGCAATTTTATCGTAATTTCTCATAAATCGCCGTTTCGCACGAAAGAAACATGAATTTGTCTGTTTGAATAGTTGAAAACAGCGTTTTTCAATGTTTTTGCAAGTTTAAAACAGCAATTTTATCGTGATGTCACAAAAATCCACCGTTTGGAACGTAAGAAACATGAATTTATCAGTTTGAATAGTTGAAAACAGCGTTTTTCTATGTTTTTGCAAGTTTAAAATAGCAATTTTATCGTCATTTCTCATAAATCGCCGTTTCGCACGAAAGAAACATGAATTTGCCAGTTTGAATAGTTCAAAACAGCGTTTTTCTATGTTTTTGCAAGTTTAAAACAGCAATTTTATCGTCATTTCTCATAAATCGCCGTTTCACTCGTAAGAAACATGAATTTGTCAGTTTGAATAGTTCAGAACAGCGTTTTTCTATGTTTTTGCAAGTTTAAAACAGCAATTTTATCGTCATTTCTCATAAATCGCCGTTTCACACGAAAGAAACATGAATTTGTCAGTTTGAATAGTTCAAAACAGCGTTTTTCTATGTTTTTGCAAGTTTATAACAGCAATTTTTTAGTAATTTCTCATAAATCGCCGTTTCGCACGGAAGAAACATGAATTTGTCAGTTTGAGTAGTTCAAAACAGCATTTTTCTATGTTTTTGCAAGTTTAAAACAGCAATTTTATCGTGATTTCACAAAAATCCACCGTTTGGAACGTAAGAAACATGAATTTATCAGTTTGAATAGTTGAAAACAGCGTTTTTCTATGTTTTTGCAAGTTTAAAACAGTAATTTTATCGTCATTTCTCATAAATCGCCGTTTCGCACGAAAGAAATATGAATTTATCAGTTTGAATAGTTCAAAACAGCGTTTTTCTATGTTTTTGCAAGTTTAAAACAGCAATTTTATCGTGATTTCACAAAAATCCACCGTTTCGAACGTAAGAAACATGAATTTATCAGTTTGAATAGTTGAAAACAGCGTTTTTCTATGTTTTTGCAAGTTTAAAACAGTAATTTTATCGTCATTTCTCATAAATCGCCGTTTCGCACGAAAGAAACATAATTTTGTCAGTTTGAATAGTTCAAAACAGCGTTTTTCTATGTTTTTGCAAGTTTAAAACAGCAATTTTATCGTCATTTCTCATAAATCGCCGTTTCGCACGAAAGAAACATGAATTTGTCAGTTTGAATAGTTCAAAACAGCGTTTTTCTATGTTTTTGTAAGTTTAAAACAGCAATTTTATCGTCATTTCTCATAAATCGCCGTTTCACACGTAAGAAACATGAATTTGTCAGTTTGAATAGTTCAAAACAGCGTTTTTCTATGTTTTTGCAAGTTTAAAACAGCAATTTTATCGTCATTTCTCATAAATCGCCGTTTCACATGAAAGAAACATGAATTTGTCAGTTTGAATAGATCAAAACAGCGTTTTTCTATGTTTTTGCAAGTTTAAAACAGCAATTTTATCGTAATTTCTCATAAATCGCCGTTTTGCACGGAAGAAACATAAATTTGTCTGTTTGAATAGTTGAAAACAGCGTTTTTCAATGTTTTTGCAAGTTTAAAACAGCAATTTTATCGTGATTTCACAAAAATCCACCGTTTGGAACGTAAGAAACATGAATTTATCAGTTTGAATAGTTGAAAACAGCGTTTTTTCTATGTTTTTGCAAGTTTAAAACAGCAATTTTATGGTCATTTCTCATAAATCGCCGTTTCGCACGAAAGAAACATGAATTTGTCAGTTTGAATAGTACAAAACAGCGTTTTTTTATGTTTTTGCAAGTTTAAAACAGCAATTTTATCGTCATTTCTCATAAATCGCCGTTTTACACGTAAGAAACATGAATTTGTCAGTTTGAATAGTTCAAAACAGCGTTTTTTCTATGTTTTTGCAAGTTTAAAACAGCAATTTTATCGTTATTTCTCATAAATCGCCGTTTCACACGAAAGAAACATGAATTTGTCAGTTTGAATAGTTCAAAACAGCGTTTTTCTATGTTTTTGCAAGTTTATAACAGCAATTTTTTAGTACTTTCTCATAAATCGCCGTTTCGCACGGAAGAAACATGAATTTGTCAGTTTGAGTAGTTCAAAACAGCATTTTTCTATGTTTTTGCAAGTTTAAAACAGCAATTTTATCGTGATTTCACAAAAATCCACCGTTTGGAACGTAAGAAACATGAATTTATCAGTTTGAATAGTTGAAAACAGCGTTTTTCTATGTTTTTGCAAGTTTAAAACAGTAATTTTATCGTCATTTCTCATAAATCGCCGTTTCGCACGAAAGAAACATAATTTTGTCAGTTTGAATAGTTCAAAACAGCGTTTTTCTATGTTTTTGCAAGTTTAAAACAGCAATTTTATCGTCATTTCTCATAAATCGCCGTTTCGCACGAAAGAAACATGAATTTGTCAGTTTGAATAGTTCAAAACAGCGTTTTTCTATGTTTTTGTAAGTTTAAAACAGCAATTTTATCGTCATTTCTCATAAATCGCCGTTTCACACGTAAGAAACATGAATTTGTCAGTTTGAATAGTTCAAAACAGCGTTTTTCTATGTTTTTGCAAGTTTAAAACAGCAATTTTATCGTCATTTCTCATAAATCGCCGTTTCACATGAAAGAAACATGAATTTGTCAGTTTGAATAGATCAAAACAGCGTTTTTTCTATGTTTTTGCAAGTTTAAAACAGCAATTTTATCGTAATTTCTCATAAATCGCCGTTTTGCACGGAAGAAACATAAATTTGTCTGTTTGAATAGTTGAAAACAGCGTTTTTCAATGTTTTTGCAAGTTTAAAACAGCAATTTTATCGTGATTTCACAAAATCCACCGTTTGGAACGTAAGAAACATGAATTTATCAGTTTGAATAGTTGAAAACAGCGTTTTTCTATGTTTTTGCAAGTTTAAAACAGCAATTTTATGGTCATTTCTCATAAATCGCCGTTTCGCACGAAAGAAACATGAATTTGTCAGTTTGAATAGTACAAAACAGCGTTTTTTTATGTTTTTGCAAGTTAAAACAGCAATTTTATCGTCATTTCTCATAAATCGCCGTTTTACACGTAAGAAACATGAATTTGTCAGTTTGAATAGTTCAAAACAGCGTTTTTCTATGTTTTTGCAAGTTTAAAACAGCAATTTTATCGTTATTTCTCATAAATCGCCGTTTCACACGAAAGAAACATGAATTTGTCAGTTTGAATAGTTCAAAACAGCGTTTTTCTATGTTTTTGCAAGTTTATAACAGCAATTTTTTAGTACTTTCTCATAAATCGCCGTTTCGCACGGAAGAAACATGAATTTGTCAGTTTGAGTAGTTCAAAACAGCGTTTTTCTATGTTTTTGCAAGTTTAAAACAGCAATTTTATCGTCATTTCTCATAAATCGCCGTTTCACACGAAAGAAACATGAATTTGTCAGTGTGAATAGTTCAAAACAGCGTTTTTCTATGTTTTTGCAAGTTTAAAACAGCAATTTTATCGTCATTTCTCTTATATCGCCGTTTCACACGAAAGAAACATGAATTTGTCAGTTTGAATAATTCAAACAGCGTTTTTCTATGTTTTTGCAAGTTTAAAACAGCAATTAAATCGTAATTTCTCATAAATCGCCGTTTCGCACGAAGAAACATGAATTTGTCAGTTTGAATAGTTGAAAACAGCGTTTTTCAATGTTTTTGCAAGTTCAAAACAGCAATTTTATCGTGATTTCACAAAAATCCACCGTTTCCAACGTAAGAAACATGAAATTATCAGTTTGAATAGTTCAAAACAGCGTTTTTCTATGTTTTTGCAAGTTTAAAACAGCAATTTTATCGTGATTTCACAAAAATCCACCGTTTCGAACGTAAGAAACATGAATTTATCAGTTTGAATAGTGAAAACAGCGTTTTTCTATGTTTTTGCAAGTTTAAAACAGCAATTTTATCGTCATTTCTCATAAATCGCCGTTTCGCACGAAATAAACATGAATTTGTCATTTTGTATAGTTCAAAACAGCGTTTTTCTATGTTTTTGCAAGTTTAAAACAGCAATTTTATCGTCATTTATCATAAATCGCCGTTTCACACGTAAGAAACATGAATTTGTCAGTTTGAATAGTTCAAAACAGCGTTTTTCTATGTTTTTGCAAGTTTAAAACAGCAATTTTATCGTCATTTCTCATAAATCGCCGTTTCACACGAAAGAAACATGAATTTGTCAGTTTGAATAGATCAAAACAGCGTTTTTCTATGTTTTGCAAGTTTAAAACAGCAATTTTATCGTAATTTCTCATAAATCGCCGTTTCGCACGGAAGAAACATGAATTTGTCTGTTTGAATAGTTGAAAACAGCGTTTTTCAATGTTTTTGCAAGTTTAAAACAGCAATTTTATCGTGATGTCACAAAAATCCACCGTTTGGAACGTAAGAAACATGAATTTATCAGTTTGAATAGTTGAAAACAGCGTTTTTCTATGTTTTTGTAAGTTTAAAATAGCAATTTTATCGTCATTTCTCATAAATCGCCGTTTCGCACGAAAGAAACATGAATTTGCCAGTTTGAATAGTTCAAAACAGCGTTTTTCTATGTTTTTGCAAGTTTAAAACAGCAATTTTATCGTCATTTCTCATAAATCGCCGTTTCACTCGTAAGAAACATGAATTTGTCAGTTTGAATAGTTCAAAACAGCGTTTTTCTATGTTTTTGCAAGTTTATAACAGCAATTTTTTAGAACTTTCTCATAAATCGCCGTTTCGCACGGAAGAAACATGAATTT
>CAWWDY010000415.1:0-32295 GCA_963942605.1 Poecilus cupreus
AAATACTTGAAAACAGCATTTTGTATGTTTTTTGCAAGCTGAAAACAGCTATTTTATCTTGATTTTGCAAACATAAGCCATTACGCACGACATGTACATGAATATGACAGTTTAAATACTTGAAAACGGTGTTTTGAATGCTTTTGGATGCTTAAAAACAGCAGTTTTATCTTAATTTCACCAACATTAGCCATTATACACGACAGAAACATGAATATGACAGTTTAAATACATGAAAACAGCATTTTGTATGTTTTTGCAAGCTGAAAACAGCTATATTATCTTGATTTTGCAAACATAAGCCATTACACACGACATATACATGAATATGACAGTTTAAATACTTGAAAACAGCATTTTGTATGTTTTTGCAAGCTGAAAACAGCTATTTTATCATGATTTTACAAACATAAGCTATTACGCACGACATATACATGAATATGACAGTTTAAATACTTGAAAACGGTGTTTTGTATGCTTTTGAATGCTTAAAACAGCAGTTTTATCTTGATTTCACCAACATTAGCCATTATACACGACAGAAACATGAATATGACAGTTTAAATACATGGAAAACAGCATTTTGTATGTTTTTGCAAGCTGAGAACAGTTATTTTATCTTGATTTTGCAAACATAAGACATTACACACGTCATATACATGAATATGACAGTTTAAAAACTTGAAAACGGTGTTTTCTATGCTTTTGAATGCTTAAAACGGCAGTTTTATCTTGATTTCACCAACATAAGCCATTATACACGACAGAAACATGAATATGACAGATTAAATACTTGAAAACAGCATTTTGTATGTTTTTGCAAGCTGAAAACAGCTATTTTATCTTGATTTTGCAAACATAAGCCATTACGCACGACATATACATGAAATGACATTTTAAATACCTGAAACTGTGTTTTGTATGCTTTTGAATGCTTAAAACAGCAGGTTTTATCTTGATTTCACCAACATTAGCCATTATACACGACAGAAACATGAATATGACAGTTTAAATACATGAAAACAGCTTTTTGTATGTTTTTGCAAGTTGGGAACAGCTATTTTATCTTGATTTTGCAAACATAAGCCATTATACACGACAGAAACATAAATATGACAGTTTAAATACTGGAAAACAGCAATTTGTATGTTTTTGCAAGCTAAAACAGCTATTTTATATTGATTTCAAAAACATAAGCCATTACACACGACATATACAAGAATATGACAGTTTAAATACTTGAAAACGGTGTTTTGCATGCTTTTGAATGCTTAAAACAGCAGTTTTTATCTTGATTTCACCAACATTAGCCATTATACACGACAGAAACATAATTATGACAGTTTAAATACTAGAAACCAGCAATTTGTATTTTTTTGCAAGCTGAGAACAGCTATTTTATCTTGATTTTAAAAACATAAGCCATTACACACGACATATACATGATATGACAGTTTAAATACTTGAAAACGGTGTTTTGTATGCTTTGAATGCTTAAAACAGCAGTCTTATAGTGATTTCACCAGCATTAGCCATTATACATGACAGAAACATGAATATGACAGTTTAAATACTTGGAAAACAGCATTTTGTATGTTTTTGCAAGCTGAGAACAGCTTTTTATCTTGACTTTGCAAACATAATCCATTACACACGACATATACATGAATATGACAGTTTTAAATACTTGAAAACGGTGGTTTGTATGCTTTTGAATGCTTAAAACAGCAGTTTTATCTTGATTTCACCAACATTAGGCATTATACACGACAGAAACATGAATATGACAGTTTAAAATACTTGAAAACAGCATTTTGTATGTTTTTTGCAAGCTGAGAACAGCTATTTTATCTTGATTTTGCAAACATAAGCCATTACACACGACATATACATGAATATGACAATTTAAATACTTGAAAACTGTGTTTTGTATGCTTTTTGAATGCTTAAAACAGCAGTTTTATCTTGATTTCACCAACATTAGCCATTATACACGACAGAAACATAAATATGACAGTTTAAATACTTGAAACAGCATTTTGTATGTTTTTGCAAGCTGAGAACAGCTATTTTATCTTGATTTTGCAAACATAAGCCATTATACACGACATATACATGAATATGACAGTTTAAGTACTTGGAAACGGTGTTTTGTATGCTTTAGAATGCTTAAAACAGCAGTTTTATCTTGACTTCACCAACGTTAGCCATTATAGACGACAGAAACATGAATATGACAGTTTAAAAACTTGAAAACAGCATTTTGTATGTTTTTGCAAGATAAAAACAGCTAATTTATCTTGATTTTGTAAACATAAGCTATTACACACGACAGAAACATAAATACGACAGTTTTAAATACTTGAAGACGGTGTTTTGTATGCTTTTGAATGCTTAAAACAGCAGTTTTATCTTGATTTCACCAACATTAGCCATTATACACGACAGAAACATGAATATGACAGTTTAAATACATGAAAACAGCATTTTGGTATGTTTTTGCAAGCTGAAAACAGCTATTTTATCTTGATTTTGCAAACATAAGCCATTACACACGACATATACATGAATATGATAGTTAAAATACTTGAAAACGGTGTTTTTGTATGCTTTGAATGCTTAAAACAACCGTTTTATCTTGATTTCACAACCCTTGGTCATTATACACGACAGAAACATGAATATGACAGTTTAAATACTTGAAAACAGCATTTTGTATGTTTTTGCAAGCTGAGAACAGTTATTTTATCTTAATTTTGCAAACATAAGCCAGTATACACGACATATACATGAATATGATAGTTAAATACTTGAAAACGGTGTTTTTGTATGCTTTTGAATGCTTTAAAACGGCAAGTTTTATCTTGATTTCACCAACATTAGCCATTATACACGACAGAAACATGAATATGACAGTTTAAATACTTGAAAACAGCATTTTGTATGTATTTGCAAGCTAAAAACAGCTATTTTATCTTGATTTGCAAACATAAGCCATTACGTACGACATATACATGAATATGACAATTTAAATACCTGAAAACTGTGTTTTGTATGCTTTTGAATGCTTAAAACAGCAGTTTTATCTTGATTTTCACCAACATTAGCCATTATACACGACAGAAACATGAATATGACAGTTTAAATACATGAAAACAGCATTTTGTATGTTTTTGCAAGTTGAGAACAGCTATTTTATCTTGATTTTGCAAACATAAGCCATTACACACGACATATACATGAATATGACAGTTAAAATACTTGAAAACGGTGTTTTGTATGCTTTTGAATGCTTAAAACAACAGTTTTATCTTGATTTCACCAACATTAGCCATTATACACGACAGAAACATGAATATGACGGTTTAAATACTTGAAAACAGCATTTGTATGTTTTTGCAAGCTGAGAACAGTTATTTTATCTTGATTTTGCAAACATAAGCCATTACACACGACATATACATGAATATGACAGTTTAAATACTTGAAAACAGCAGTTTGTATGTTTTTGCAAGCTGAAAACAGCTACTTTATCTTGATTTTGCAAACATAAGCCAGTACACACGACATATACATCAATATGACAGTTTAAATACTTGAAACGATGTTTTGTAAGCTTTGAATGCTTTAAAACAGTAGTTTTATCTTGATTTCACCAATATTAGCCATTATACACGACAGAAACATGAATATGACAGTTTAAATACTTGAAAACAGCATTCTGTATGTTTTTGCAAGCTGAGAACAGCTAATTTATATTGATTTTGCAAACATAAGCCATTACACACGACATATACATGAATATGACAATTTAAATACTTGGAAACTGTGTTTTGTATGCTTTTGAATGCTTAAAACAGCAGTTTTATCTTGATTTCACCAACATTAGCCATTATCACGACAGAAACATAAATATGACAGTTTAAATACTAGAAACCAGCAATTTGAAAGTTTTTGCAAGCTGAAAACAGCTATTTTATCTTGATTTGCAAACATAAGCCATTACGCACGACATATACATGAATATGACAATTTAAATACCTGAAAACTGAGTTTTGTATGCTTTTGAATGCTTAAAACAGCAGTTTTATTTTGATTTCACCAACATTAGCCATTATACACGACAGAAACATGAATATGACAGTTTAAATACATGAAAACAGCATTTTGTATGTTTTTGCAAGCTGAGAACAGCTATTTTATTGCAAACATAAGCCATTACACACGACATATACATGAATATGACAGTTAAAATACTTGAAAACGGTGTTTTGTATGCTTTTGAATGCTTAAAACAGCAGTTTTATCTTGATTTCACCAACATTAGCCATTATACACGACAGAAACATGAATATGACAGTTTAAATACTTGAAAACAGCATTTTGTATGTTTTTGCAAAACTGTGAACAGCTATTTTATCTTGATTTTGCAAACATAAGCCATTACACACGACATATACATGAATATGACAATTTAAATACTTGAAAACTGTGTTTTGTATGCTTTTGAATGCTTAAAACAGCAGTTTTATCTTGATTTCACCAACATTAGCCATTATACACGACAGAAACATAATATGACAGTTTAAATACTTGAAACAGCATTTTTTATGTTTTTGCAAGCTGAGAACAGCCATTTTATTTTGATTTTGCTAACATAAGCCATTATACACGACATATACATGAATATGACTGTTTAAGTACTTGCCAAACGGTGTTTTGTATGCTTTAGAATGCTTAAAACAGCAGTTTTATCTAGATTTCACCAACATTAGCCGTTATACACGACAAAAACATGAATATGACAGTTTAAATAATTGAAAACAGCATTGATTTGCAAACATAAGCCATTACACACGACATATACATGAACATGACAGTTTTAAATACTTGAAAACGGTGTTTGTATGCTTTAGAATGCTTAAAGAGCAGTTTTATCTTGATTTCACAAATATTAGCCATTATACACGACAGAGAACCTAAATATGACAGTTTTAAATACTTGAAAACAGCATTTTGTATGTTTTTGCAAGCTGAGAACAGCTATTTTATCTTGATTTTGCAAACATAAGCCATTACACACGACATATACTGATTATGACAGTTTAAATACTTGAAACAGCATTTTGTATGTTTTTGCAAGCTGAAAACAGCTATTTTATCTTGATTTTGCAAACATAAGCCATTACACACGACATATACATGAATATGACAGTTTAAATACTTGAAAACAGCATTTTGTATGTTTTTGCAAGCTGAGAACAGCTATTTTATCTTGATTTTGCAAACATAAGCCATTACACACGACATATACATGAATATGACAGTTTAAATACTTGAAAACAGCATTTTGTATGTTTTTGCAAGCTGAAAACAGCTATTTTATCTTGATTTTGCAAACATAAGCCATTACACACGACATATACATGAATATGACAGTTTAAATACTTGAAAACAGTATTTTGTATGTTTTTGCAAGCTGAAAACAGCTATTTTATCTTGATTTTGCAAACATAAGCCATTACGCACGACATGTACATGAATATGACAGTTTAAATACTTGAAAACGGTGTTTTGTATGCTTTTGAATGCTTAAAACAGCAGTTTTATCTTGATTTCACCAACATTAGCCATTATACACGACAGAAACATGAATCAGTTTAAATACATGAAAACAGCATTTTGTATGTTTTTGCAAGCTGAAAACAGCTATTTTATCTTGATTTTGCAACATAAGCCATTACACACGACATATACATGAATATGACAGTTAAAATACTTGAAAACGGTGTTTTGTATGCTTTTGAATGCTTAAAACAGCAGTTTATCTTGATTTCACCAACATTAGCCATTATACACGACAGAAACATGAATATGACAGTTTTAAATACTTGAAAACGGTGTTTTTTATGCTTTTTGAATGCTTAAAACAGCAGTTTTATCTTGATTTCACCAACATTAGCCATTATACACGACAGAAACATAATTATGACAGTTTAAATACTAGAAACCAGCAATTTGAATGTTTTTGCAAGCTGAAAACAGCTATTTTATCTTGATTTTGCAAACATAAGCCATTACGCACGACATATACATGAATATGACAATTTAAATACCTGAAAACTGAGTTTTGTATGCTTTTGAATGCTTAAAACAGCAGTTTTATCTTGATTTCACCAACATTAGCCATTATACACGACAGAAACATGAATATGACAGTTTAAATACATGAAAACAGCATTTTGTATGTTTTTGCAAGCTGAAAACAGCTATTTTATTGCAAACATAAGCCATTACACACGACATATACATGAATATGACAGTTAAAATACTTGAAAACAGTGTTTTGTATGCTTTTGAATGCTTAAAACAGAAGTTTTATCTTGATTTCACCAACATTAGCCATTATACACGACAGAAACATGAATATGACAGTTTAAATACATGAAAACAGCATTTTGTATGTTTTTGCAAGCTGAAAACAGCTATTTTATCTTGATTTTGCAAACATAAGCCATTACACACGACATATACATGAATATGACAGTTAAAATACTTGAAAACGGTGTTTTGTATGCTTTTGAATGCTTAAAACAACAGTTTTATCTTGATTTCACCAACATTATCCATTATACACGACAGAAACATGAATATGACAGTTTAAATACTTGAAAAAAGCATTTTGTATGTTTTTGCAAGCTGAGAACAGGCATTTTATCTTGATTTTGCAAACATAAGCCATTACACACGACATATACATGAATATGACAGTGTAAATACTTGAAAACAGCATTTTGTATGTTTTTGCAAGCTGAAAACAGCTATTTTATCTTGATTTTGCAAACATAAGCCATATACATGAATATGACAGTTTAAATACTTGAAAACAGCAGTTTGTATGTTTTTGCAAGCTGAAAACAGCTACTTTATCTTGATTTTGCAAACATAAGCCAGTACACACGACATATACATGAATATGACAGTTTAAATACTTGAAAACGGTGTTTTGTATGCTTTTGAATGCTTAGAACTGCAGTTTTTTTCTTGATTTCACCAACATTAGCCATTATACACGACAGAAACATGAATATGACAGTTTAAATACTTGAAAACAGCATTTTGTATGTTTTTGCAAGCTGAAAACAGCTATATTATCTTGATTTTGCAAACATAAGCCATTACACACGACATATACATGAATATGACAGTTTAAATACTTGAAAACGATGTTTTGTAAGCTTTTGAATGCTTAAAACAGTAGTTTTATCTTGATTTCACCAATATTAGCCATTATACACGACAGAAACATGAATATGACAGTTTAAATACTTGAAAACATCATTTTGTATGTTTTTGCAAGCTAAGAACAGCTATTTTATCTTGATTTTGCAAACATAAGCCATTATACACGACATATACATGAATATGACAGTTTAAATACTTGAAAACGGTGTTTTGTATGCTTTTGAATGCTTAAAACAGCAGTTTTATCTTGATTTTACAAACATTAGCCATTATACACGACAGAAACATGAATATGACAGTTTAAATACTGGAAAACAGCAATTTGTATGTTTTTGCAAGCTGAGAACAGCTATTTTATATTGATTTCAAAAACATAAGCCATTACACACGACATATACATGAATATGACAGTTTAAATACTTGAAAACGGTGTTTTGAAGGTTTTTGAATGCTTAAAACACCAGTTTTTACTTGATTTCACAAATATTAGCCTATATACACGACAGAAACATGAATATGACAGTTTAAATACTTGAAAACGGTGTTTTGTATGCTTTTGAATGCTTAAAACAGCAGTTTTATCTTGATTTCACCAACATTAGCCATTATACACGACAGAAACATAATTATGACAGTTTAAATACTAGAAACCAGCAATTTGTATGTTTTTGCAAGCTGAGAACAGCTATTTTATCTTGATTTTAAAAACATAAGCCATTACACACGACATATACATTAATATGACATTTTAAATACTTGAAAACGGTGTTTTGTATGCTTTTGAATGCTTAAAACAGCAGTTTTATATTGATTTCACCAACATTAGCCATTATACACGACAGAAACATGAATATGACAGTTTAAATACTTGAAAACAGCATTTTGTATGTTTTTGTAAGCTGAGAACAGCTATTTTATCTTGATTTTGCAAACATAATCCATTACACACGACATATACATGAATATGACAGTTTAAATACTTGAAAACGGTGGTTTGTATGCTTTTGAATGCTTAAAACAGCAGTTTTATCTTGATTTCACCAACATTAGGCATTATACGCGACAGAAACATGAATATGACAGTTTAAATACTTGAAAACAGCATTTTGTATGTTTTTGCAAGCTGAGAACAGCTATTTTATCTTGGTTTTGCAAACATAAGCCATTACACACGACATATACATGAATATGACAATTTAAATACTTGAGAGTTTAACCTTGACTGTGACAGTGACAGGTTGTGTTCTTGACAGCAGCGAAGTTTTTGTGAAAATTGCACTGATTTGCTAACGAGTACCACAACTCAGTACTACACACCTACAGATAAAGGTAGGGTCTTTCTCCTACAATAATCCGGGGCATACCCAATATGCCCAAAATACATAATTTCAAAAACAACCAAATTAAAAGATTTCTCAGCATATCTCTCCTACTAGCACCATCTATTAAACAATAGAGAAACTCAACAAACAAAACAAAACAACTACAAAACAAACTTAAACCAACTACAACCAACTAATTAACCAAAACACAGATGGAGACAATCGCACCTAACTCCGCAAACCAAACAGAAACACACTCTAACTTCAATACAATGACGAATCTAAACAACTTAAACCGTAACTCATTTGCGAATATTGCTAAAAAACAACCACAACTAAATACCTTCCCTAATAAAGACCAAGCAATCCTTATGCAAAGCATTGAAGATATAAAGATACGCGACTACATCCTAACTATTGGCAACATAATCGGAGCTAAAAACGTACTATTCGCTTCAAGAATTTCAAACAATAGAATATGCATGTATCTAAAAACTAAGAACATAGTAGACCAACTAATTAATGAACATGAAAGTATTATAATTAACAACCAAAATATTAACATCAGAAGATTAATCACACCGGCAAAAAGAATTATCTTATCCAACGTGTGTCCATCAATACCCCATGACAAAATAGAACAGAGCCTAAAACAATATAACATTAAAATCGTCTCACCAATTAACTTTCTGAGAGTAGGGATGGTTGAAGAAGAATACTCCCATGTACTCAGCTTCAGGAGGTCACTCTACATCACACCAGATGAAAAAAACCCTATTCCAGACTCAATTACCATCGACTACGAAGACATTCAATATCGTATCTTCATTTCAGATGAAAAAACTAGCTGTTTCATTTGTAAAAAACAAGGACATAGTACCAACCAATGCACTATGCAACAACAACAACAAGAGGAAACCATTCAAAATACCAAAAAACCAGACGACACAAATACACAGCCAGACAGTAGAAAACAAACCATTCTAACAATAACCCAAGAAAATAGTAACAACACAATAACCCAAACAAATGCCACCAAAAGAACTCACACAGAAGTAAACGAAAACACAAACAGCGAACCCGATACTGAAAGCATCCATCTGGAATCAGACACAGAAACAAACACACCGCTGGAATCTGCAGAAGTAGACCCCAGCCAAAGCAACAAAAAAAAAATTAACGTAAATAAAAAACACAAAACAATGGAAGACCCTCTTAAACCAATAGAAATTGAGATAAACAAAAACCCAGGCAAATATCATCTAAACTACAACCAACTAAGAGATTTTCTGGAAAATGTACACGGATCGAATGAAAAACTTAACATAGCCGAAGAATATACTGATAACCCCAAAGAACTCTTGAATACACTCAGTCAACTTTATTCTTATATATATAATTAATTTATCATTTCAAAACGGGAATTTTCCAGAAAAATTAAAAATCAATAAAATAATACCTGTTTTCAAAAAAGGAGACAAACATAATACCGATAATTACAGACCTATTGCTCTAACCTCTGGATTTTCTAAAATTTTTGAATACTGTTTCCTAAGTAGATTTGATGGTTTTCTAAAACAAACTAATATTTTAAGCAATACTCAGTTTGGTTTTAGAGAAAATATCTCGACCATTGATGCTTTGCATTATTTATATAGAAAAATTATTCATTATATTCATAACGGAGAATATCCAGTCGGTATTTTTTGCGATTTTAGTAAAGCCTTCGACTGTGTCGATCATTCGCTGTTGCTTAACAAACTAGAACTTATGGGTATACGTGGCGTTGCGTTAAACTGGATTTCTTCTTTTCTAACCGATAGACTGCAGTTTGTTTCGATTAATCATTTTAATAATACATCAAATAATATTGCTAATTCCGATTTAACAAAAATTAACGTTGGTTTGCCTCAGGGCACAGTGCTTGCCCCAATTCTTTTCATTATTTTTATTAATGATTTAAGTGCCGCTCTTACTAATGATTGTGAATCTATCATGTACGCCGACGATACTACTCTTTTAATTTCTGATAAAAGTAAATCATCTCTTATTGATAAGTGTAATTTAAATATACACTCTTTAAGCACTTGGTGCTCTACAAATAAACTGTTTTTAAATGACAATAAAACTAATATTATCCGTTTTCATACAATAAGTCCTAAAAATAATAACATTCAAGTAAATATTCAGTTTGATGATAATCATTTAGAAAGTTCTACTTCAACCCGTATATTAGGTCTTACTGTAACAGAAAACTTGAATTGGAATCTCCATTGTAATGAACTTGTCAGTAAATTAAATATTGTTTGCTATCAATTTCGTCATCTAAAGCAATACTTAAATATTAGCCAACTTCTTATGTTTTATTATGCAAGTGTAGAGTCTCGTATGAGATATGGGATATGTTTATGGGGAAATTCAAGTGCTATTAAAAAAGTATTTATTGCCCAAAAACGAATTATTCGTTGTTTAGCTGGAGTAAGTTACTTATATTCATGTCGTGAATTCTATAAAAAATTCAACATCTTAACTGTTATAAGTTTGTATATTTATGAAACTTGCATTTTTATTTTCAAAAACCAAAATACATTTGCAAAGACATTTGATATTCATAATTATAACACTAGGCATAATAATAATTTCTATGCACCGGTAGCCAAACTAAATGTTGTTAAAAATTCTCCTGAAATATTTGGTTTAAAATTGTTCAATAAATTACCAGAGAGTTTAAAACAAATTAATAACTTAAAACATTTTAGAAAAGAACTAAAAAAATATTTAATCCTCCATACTATTTACACTCTAGATGAATATTTCAGCATATAAACATATCATAAGCAATTTTGTATTAAATTTTTTTTGTATTTTTTTGACGCTTTCTATACACTGTTTTGTGTCTTTGGAAATAAATATCTTTATTATTATTATTATTATTATTCTTACTTAACAGATCCGGGTATGAAACGAAAATTCACAAGATTGCAGGGAAAACTAAAAGACCAACTAGCTACAAGACTGCGATTAACAAGTAAACACTCATAATAACAACATACCAAAATGACGCTAGTACAGTGGAACTGCAATGGGTTCTACGCCCATATTGAAGACACCCAGCTACTTATTAATAAACACCAACCTGAATTCTTATGCATACAAGAAACAAAGTTGAAACCAAACCAGAATGCTACACTTAAACACTATAACTTCCACAGAAAAGACAGAGAACATGAACACGCAAGCGGCGGAGTTGCAATTCTTGTTAAAAATTCGGTCAAGTCCCAAAAAATAAATTTAAATACTACTCTAGAAGCTGTAGCTGTGAAAACACACTACCCACAAACTATGACAATATGTTGTTTATATATACCTCCTAATGTTACTCTAGATATCAACACTTTACAGCAACTAATTCAACAATTACCCCAACCTCGAATCATAGTCGGCGACTTTAATGCACACAGTCAAAGCTGGGGCTCAAACCATGAAAACAACAGAGGAAAGATAGTGGACCAAGTAATGGACAAGTTCATACTACTCAACGAGGGTAACCCAACACACTTCTGCACCAGGTCAGGTTCAGAATCGATTATAGACCTGACCTTTGCCGACCCCCAAATAGCTCCGAATTTCCAATGGACAACTGAAGAATATCTGCAGGGTAGCGATCATTACCCTATAATCATTACACATGTAAACAAAACCAACCATCCAATACAAAACACTCCACAACATAAATGGAATCTAGAAAACCCAGATTGGACCCTATATTCTCTATTCATGGAAAACATGGACACAACGTGGGAATACACAAACGTAGACTCTGCGGTAGAACATCTTAACGCAAGCATAACAAATGCAGCTAAAAATTCAATAGGATACAAAAATATCACCAACAACGGGAAAAAGAAAGTTCCATGGTGGAACGAAGAGTGTAAAAAGGCTATCAAAGATAATAAAAACGCCCTACACATATACAAAAAAAACAAAACCATAGAGAACCTAATCAACTTCAAGAGAACAAGAGCAATAACACGGCGAGTCATAAAAAACAGCAAAAAACAATCTTGGAGAAAGTTTGTATCAGAAATAAATACATCTACACCCATAGGCACAATATGGAATAACATACGGAAAATCAGAGGAAATAAAATCACGCTACCCATCACTGCAATTATCCACAACAACAACACCTACACAGCACCAGAAGACATAGCGAACAAACTAGCAGAGTCATTTGAAGACCATTCAAGTAGCCGCCATTACAGTCCGGAATTCAAAAAATACAAAGAAGAAATGGAAAAAACTGAGTTGAACCCACAAATTGACGAAAACAATAACATAAATGAACAAATTACAGAACAAGAACTAATAACAGCCATTACCGAATCAAAAAACAAAAGCAGCCCTGGTCCCGACAACATTCCGTACGAACTAATAAAACACCTTCCTGATAAAGTCCTTAAATTTATCCTCCAAATCTACAACTATATATGGACAAATAATACATTCCCAACACAATGGAAGACAGTTACAATAATCCCCATACCAAAACCGGGAAAAACACAAACCAATCCCTCAAATTTCCGCCCCATTGCCCTGTCAAATACCCTATGCAAAGTATTTGAGAAGATAATAAACAAGAGACTAGTCTGGTATATAGAAAAAAACAACATTATTATGGATACACAATGTGGATTTAGAAAAGGACGGACAACCATTGACCACATAGTACACTTAACATCGGAAGTACAAAAAGCTTTCCAGAATAAGCAACACTTGATAGCCGTATTATTCGATCTGCAAAAGGCATACGACACAGTCTGGAAACACCTAGTGTTAAGACAAATGATAAAGTATGGAATTACGGGACATATGTATCACTTCATACAAAATTTCTTATCTGATAGAAAATTTAATGTAAAAGTAAATGGGCAACTATCAGAAACAAAATCACAAGAAAATGGACTACCCCAAGGAGCAATACTGTCAGTTACGCTATTTCTCCTAGCAATCAACGATATCAAAGAGTATATAGAAATACCGGTCAAGAGCCTACTCTTTGCAGACGACTTAATAATCATTTGTAAAGGGAAAAACTTAGAAAATGTAATAGCAAACCTACAATCCACAATCAAGAATCTAGAAGAGTGGTCAAACTGCACTGGACTTAAATTTTCGCCGGAAAAAACAAAGGCAATCCACTTTACAAGACTCCGTAAAATAAACATTGTTCCTCAACTAACAATACTTGAAACAAATATAAAATTCGAAAGTAAAGTAAAATTCTTAGGAATAATAATAGACAAGAAACTAACATGGAAACCCTACATAAATGAACTCAAATCTGAATGTAATAGGAGAATAAACTTAATCAAAGTTCTGGCAAACCATGATTGGGGTGCTGATAGAGAGACCCTAATGAACATTTACAGAACCGTAATCAGATCAAAATTAGATTACGGATGTATAGTATACGGAATGGCAAAAAAGACAAATCTAAAAATGATCAACTCCATCCAATCGACAGCCCTAAGGATAATAACTGGAGCCTTCAGAACAAGCCCGGTTGAAAGTCTACAGATAGAAACAGGAGAACCGAACCTTAACATAAGACGTGCTCAACTTACTGTAAACTACGTACTAAACTTATTAAAAAACAAATCCCATCCAACCTACAAACACGTTAATATATACAATATACCAAACCACTCACAAACTCCTATACAAAACCATATAACCAAAGCCATCCAATTACTCAATATATCAATACCTGAACTACAACCCCACATCCATCCAAAAACACCACCCTGGAAACCAATAAACCACAACATAAATACGGACCTAACAAAACACCCAAAAGAGAGCACTACACCTGAGGTATACAAACAACACTTCAACCATATAATAGAGAACCATGGGCACCATAAAACAATCTACACTGATGGCTCAAGCACGAAAAATGGAACAGGAGCAGCGTTCATCGCTGAAGAAAACAACCATAAATTTCATCTCACCACTGCCACAAAAACATTAACTGCCGAACTATACGCAATCCACAAAGCAATAGAGTTCATTATAGAAAACCATCCTCAAACCCAACACATTATATGCACTGACTCCCTCAAGTCATTAACCTGCATTAAAAACCTGTACCCTACACATCCAATAATAAACAACATCCGTGATCAATTGCAACTCCTATCAAGCCTCAAAAACACCATCACACTTCTATGGATCCCGGCCCACATCGGAATAGCTGGCAACGAAGAAGCTGACGCCGCCGCGAAAGAAGCAATCAGCCTACAACCAATCACGAACAACATGATAACCACAGAGGAGCTGAAAGAGTACGTAAAACAACAAGTAACACTAACATGGCAAAACCAATGGACACAAACGACCAACAATAAATTAAGACAAATAAAAACGGACGTCAAAGTATGGAAACCCATTGGAAGCAAAAAAGAACAAAAAATTATTACCAGACTACGAATAGGCCATACAAAACTCACCCACAGCCATCTACTGACAAAAACTGATCCCATACGATGTGAAGACTGCAACACTATCCAATCTGTGAAACACATCATCGAGACCTGCCCCACATACAACAACGCCAGAAGACAACACAATATACCAAACAACATCGCAGAAGCCCTGGCTAATGAACAAACTACCATAAATAATCTATTATCTTTTCTCTCAGAAACCGGTCTAGACAAACAAATCATATAACTCTAAAAATATCACCTATTTATTATACCTTATTCTACTTATTATAATATTTATACCTATTAAAACTGAAATAATTAATTTAATATAATGTACCTTTAATATAATGTACCTGGGCTCAAATGACCTAGATGTAGAAGAGCCCAATAAAAATAAAATAATAAAAAAAAAAATACTTGAAAACTGTGTTTTGTATGCTTTTGAATGCTTACAACAGCAGTTTTATCTTGATTTCACCAACATTAGCCATTATACACGACAGAAACATGAATATGACAGTTTAAATACTTGAAAAAAGCATTTTGTATGTTTTTGCAAGCTGAGAACAGCTATTTTATCTTGATTTTGCAAACATAAGCCATTATACACAACATATACATGAATATGACAGTTTAAGTACTTGGAAACGGTGTTTTGTATGCTTTTGAATGCTTAAAACAACAGTTTTATCTTGATTTCACCAACATTATCCATTATACACGACAGAAACATAAATATGACAGTTTAAATACTTGAAAAAAGCATTTTGTATGTTTTTGCAAGCTGAGAACAGCTATTTTATCTTGATTTTGCAAACATAAGCCATTATACACGACATATACATGAATATGACAGTTTAAGTACTTGGAAACGGTGTTTTGTATGCTTTTGAATGCTTAAAACAACAGTTTTATCTTGATTTCACCAACATTAGCCATTATACACGACAGAAACATAAATATGACAGTTTAAATACTTGAAACAGCATTTTGTATGTTTATGCAAGCTGAGAACAGCTATTTTATCTTGATTTTGCAAACATAAGCCATTATACACGACATATACATGAATATGACAGTTTAAGTACTTGGAAACGGTGTTTTGTATGCTTTTGAATGCTTAAAACAACAGTTTTATCTTGATTTTACCAACATTATCCATTATACACGACAGAAACATGAATATGACAGTTTAAATACTTGAAAAAAGCATTTTGTATGTTTTTGCAAGCTGAGAACAGCCATTTTATCTTGATTTTGCAAACATAAGCCATTACACACGACATATACATGAATATGACAGTTTAAATTCTTGAAAACAGCATTTTGTATGTTTTTGTAAGCTGAAAACAGCTATTTTATCTTGATTTTACAAACATAAGCCATTACGCACAACATATACATGAATATGACAGTTTAAATACTTGAAAACGGTGTTTTGTATGCTTTTGAATGCTTAAAACAGCAGTTTTATCTTGATTTCACCAACATTAGCCATTATACACGACAGAAACATGAATATGACAGTTTAAATACATGAAAACAGCATTTTGTTTGTTTTTGCAAGCTGAAAACAGCTATTTTATCTTAATTTTGCAAACTTAAGCCATTACACACGACATATACATGAATATGACAGTTAAAATACTTGAAAACGGTGTTTTGTATGCTTTTGAATGCTTAAAACAACAGTTTTATCTTGATTTCACCAACATTAGCCAATATACACGAGAGAAACATGAATATGACAGTTTAAATACTTGAAAACAGCATTTTGTATGTTTTTGCAAGCTGAGAACAGCTATTTTATCTTGATTTTGCAAACATAAGCCATTACACACGACATATACATGAATATGACAGTTTAAATACTTGAAAACAGCAGTTTGTATGTTTTTGCAAGCTGAAAACAGCTACTTTATCTTGATTTTGCAAACATAAGCCAGTACACACGACATATACATGAATATGACAGTTTAAATACTTGAAAACGGTGTTTTGTATGCTTTTGAATGCTTAGAACAGCAGTTTTTTTCTTGATTTCACCAACATTAGCCATTATACACGACAGAAACATGAATATGACAGTTTAAATACTTGAAAACAGCATTTTGTATGTTTTTGCAAGCTGAAAACAGCTATATTATCTTGATTTTGCAAACATAAGCCATTACACACGACATATACATGAATATGACAGTTTAAATACTTGAAAACGATGTTTTGTAAGCTTTTGAATGCTTAAAACAGTAGTTTTATCTTGATTTCACCAATATTAGCCATTATACACGACAGAAACATGAATATGACAGTTTAAATACTTGAAAACAGCATTCTGTATGTTTTTGCAAGCTGAGAACAGCTAATTTATATTGATTTTGCAAACATAAGCCATTACACACGACATATACATGAATATGACAGTTTAAATACTTGAAAACGGTGTTTTGTATGCTTTTGAATGCTTAAGAGAGCAGTTTTATCTTGACTTCACCAAAGTTAGCCATTATACACGACAGAAACATAAATATGACAGTTTAAATACTTGAAAACAGCATTTTGTATGTTTTTGCAAGCTAAAAGCAGCTATTTTATCTTGAGTTTGCAAACATAAACCATTAAACACGACAGAAACATGAATATGACAGTTTAAATACTTGAAAACATCATTTTGTATGTTTTTGCAAGCTAAGAACAGCTATTTTATCTTGATTTTGCAAACATAAGCCATTATACACGACATATACATGAATATGACAGTTTAAATACTTGAAAACGGTGTTTTGTATGCTTTTGAATGCTTAAAACAGCAGTTTTATCTTGATTTTACAAACATTAGCCATTATACACGACAGAAACATGAATATGACAGTTTAAATACTGGAAAACAGCAATTTGTATGTTTTTGCAAGCTGAGAACAGCTATTTTATATTGATTTCAAAAACATAAGCCATTACACACGACATATACATGAATATGACAGTTTAAATACTTGAAAACGGTGTTTTGAAGGTTTTTGAATGCTTAAAACACCAGTTTTTACTTGATTTCACAAATATTAGCCTATATACACGACAGAAACATGAATATGACAGTTTAAATACTTGAAACAGCATTTTGTATGTTTATGCAAGCTGAGAACAGCTATTTTATCTTGATTTTAAAAACATAAGCCATTACACACGACATATACATTAATATGACAGTTTAAATACTTGAAAACGGTGTTTTGTATGCTTTTGAATGCTTAAAACAGCAGTTTTATATTGATTTCACCAACATTAGCCATTATACACGACAGAAACATGAATATGACAGTTTAAATACTTGAAAACAGCATTTTGTATGTTTTTGCAAGCTGAGAACAGCTATTTTATCTTGATTTTGCAAACATAAGCCATTATACACGACATATACATGAATATGACAGTTTAAGTTTTTGGAAACGGTGTTTTGTATGCTTTTGAATGCTTAAAACAACAGTTTTATCTTGATTTCACCAACATTATCCATTATACACGACAGAAACATGAATATGACAGTTTAAATACTTGAAAAAAGCATTTTGTATGTTTTTGCAAGCTGAGAACAGCCATTTTATCTTGATTTTGCAAACATAAGCCATTACACACGACATATACATGAATATGACAGTTTAAATACTTGAAAACAGCATTTTGTATGTTTTTGCAAGCTGAAAACAGCTATTTTATCTTGATTTTACAAACATAAGCCATTACGCACGACATATACATGAATATGACAGTTTAAATACTTGAAAACGGTGTTTTGTATGCTTTTGAATGCTTAAAACAGCAGTTTTATCTTGATTTCACCAACTATAGCCATTATACACGACAGAAACATGAATATGACAGTTTAAATACATGAAAACAGCATTTTGTTTGTTTTTGCAAGCTGAAAACAGCTATTTTATCTTAATTTTGCAAACTTAAGCCATTACACACGACATATACATGAATATGACAGTTAAAATACTTGAAAACGGTGTTTTGTATGCTTTTGAATGCTTAAAACAACAGTTTTATCTTGATTTCACCAACATTAGCCAATATACACGAGAGAAACATGAATATGACAGTTTAAATACTTGAAAACAGCATTTTATATGTTTTTGCAAGCTGAGAACAGCTATTTTATCTTGATTTTGCAAACATAAGCCATTACACACGACATATACATGAATATGACAGTTTAAATACTTGAAAACAGCAGTTTGTATGTTTTTGCAAGCTGAAAACAGCTACTTTATCTTGATTTTGCAAACATAAGCCAGTACACACGACATATACATGAATATGACAGTTTAAATACTTGAAAACGGTGTTTTGTATGCTTTTGAATGCTTAGAACAGCAGTTTTTTTCTTGATTTCACCAACATTAGCCATTATACACGACAGAAACATGAATATGACAGTTTAAATACTTGAAAACAGCATTTTGTATGTTTTTGCAAGCTGAAAACAGCTATATTATCTTGATTTTGCAAACATAAGCCATTACACACGACATATACATAAATATGACAGTTTAAATACTTAAAAACGATGTTTTGTAAGCTTTTGAATGCTTAAAACAGTAGTTTTATCTTGATTTCACCAATATTAGCCATTATACACGACAGAAACATGAATATGACAGTTTAAATACTTGAAAACAGCATTCTGTATGTTTTTGCAAGCTGAGAACAGCTAATTTATATTGATTTTGCAAACATAAGCCATTACACACGACATATACATGAATATGACAGTTTAAATACTTGAAAACGGTGTTTTGTATGCTTTTGAATGCTTAAGAAAGCAGTTTTATCTTGACTTCACCAAAGTTAGCCATTATACACGACAGAAACATAAATATGACAGTTTAAATACTTGAAAACAGCATTTTGTATGTTTTTGCAAGCTAAAAGCAGCTATTTTATCTTGAGTTTGCAAACATAAACCATTACACACGACAGAAACATGAATATGACAGTTTAAATACTTGAAAACATCATTTTGTATGTTTTTGCAAGCTAAGAACAGCTATTTTATCTTGATTTTGCAAACATAAGCCATTATACACGACATATACATGAATATGACAGTTTAAATACTTGAAAACGGTGTTTTGTATGCTTTTGAATGCTTAAAACAGCAGTTTTATCTTGATTTTACAAACATTAGCCATTATACACGACAGAAACATGAATATGACAGTTTAAATACTGGAAAACAGCAATTTGTATGTTTTTGCAAGCTGAGAACAGCTATTTTATATTGATTTCAAAAACATAAGCCATTACACACGACATATACGTGAATATGACAGTTTAAATACTTGAAAACGGTGTTTTGAAGGTTTTTGAATGCTTAAAACACCAGTTTTTATTTGATTTCACAAATATTAGCCTATATACACAACAGAAACATGAATATGACAGTTTAAATACTTGAAAACGGTGTTTTGTATGCTTTTGAATGCTTAAAACAGCATTTTTATCTTGATTTCACCAACATTAGCCATTATACACGACAGAAACATAATTATGACAGTTTAAATACTAGAAACCAGCAATTTGTATGTTTTTGCAAGCTGAGAACAGCTATTTTATCTTGATTTTAAAAACATAAGCCATTACACACGACATATACATTAATATGACAGTTTAAATACTTGAAAACGGTGGTTTGTATGCTTTTGAATGCTTAAAACAGCAGTTTTATCTTGATTTCACCAACATTAGGCATTATACGCGACAGAAACATGAATATGACAGTTTAAATACTTGAAAACAGCATTTTGTATGTTTTTGCAAGCTGAGAACAGCTATTTTATCTTGATTTTGCAAACATAAGCCATTACACACGACATATACATGAATATGACAATTTAAATACTTGAAAACTGTGTTTTGTATGCTTTTGAATGCTTAAAACAGCAGTTTTATCTTGATTTCACCAACATTAGCCATTATACACGACAGAAACATGAATATGACAGTTTAAATACTTGAAAAAAGCATTTTGTATGTTTTTGCAAGCTGAGAACAGCCATTTTATCTTGATTTTGCAAACATAAGCCATTACACACGGCATATACATGAATATGACAGTTTAAATACTTGAAAACAGCATTTTGTATGTTTTTGCAAGCTGAAAACAGCTATTTTATCTTGATTTTACAAACATAAGCCATTACGCATGACATATACATGAATATGACAGTTTAAATACTTGAAAACGGTGTTTTGTATGCTTTTGAATGCTTAAAACAGCAGTTTTATCTTGATTTCACCAACATTAGCCATTATACACGACAGAAACATGAATATGACAGTTTAAATACATGAAAACAGCATTTTGTTTGTTTTTGCAAGCTGAAAACAGCTATTTTATCTTAATTTTGCAAACTTAAGCCATTACACACGACATATACATGAATATGACAGTTAAAATACTTGAAAACGGTGTTTTGTATGCTTTTGAATGCTTAAAACAACAGTTTTATCTTGATTTCACCAACATTAGCCAATATACACGAGAGAAACATGAATATGACAGTTTAAATACTTGAAAACAGCATTTTGTATGTTTTTGCAAGCTGAGAACAGCTATTTTATCTTGATTTTGCAAACATAAGCCATTACACACGACATATACATGAATATGACAGTTTAAATACTTGAAAACAGCAGTTTGTATGTTTTTGCAAGCTGAAAACAGCTACTTTATCTTGATTTTGCAAACATAAGCCAGTACACACGACATATACATGAATATGACAGTTTAAATACTTGAAAACGGTGTTTTGTATGCTTTTGAATGCTTAGAACAGCAGTTTTTTTCTTGATTTCACCAACATTAGCCATTATACACGACAGAAACATGAATATGACAGTTTAAATACTTGAAAACAGCATTTTGTATGTTTTTGCAAGCTGAAAACAGCTATATTATCTTGATTTTGCAAACATAAGCCATTACACACGACATATACATGAATATGACAGTTTAAATACTTGAAAACGATGTTTTGTAAGCTTTTGAATGCTTAAAACAGTAGTTTTATCTTGATTTCACCAATATTAGCCATTATACACGACAGAAACATGAATATGACAGTTTAAATACTTGAAAACAGCATTCTGTATGTTTTTGCAAGCTGAGAACAGCTAATTTATATTGATTTTGCAAACATAAGCCATTACACACGACATATACATGAATATGACAGTTTAAATACTTGAAAACGGTGTTTTGTATGCTTTTGAATGCTTAAGAGAGCAGTTTTATCTTGACTTCACCAAAGTTAGCCATTATACACGACAGAAACATAAATATGACAGTTTAAATACTTGAAAACAGCATTTTGTATGTTTTTGCAAGCTAAAAGCAGCTATTTTATCTTGAGTTTGCAAACATAAACCATTAAACACGACAGAAACATGAATATGACAGTTTAAATACTTGAAAACATCATTTTGTATGTTTTTGCAAGCTAAGAACAGCTATTTTATCTTGATTTTGCAAACATAAGCCATTATACACGACATATACATGAATATGACAGTTTAAATACTTGAAAACGGTGTTTTGTATGCTTTTGAATGCTTAAAACAGCAGTTTTATCTTGATTTTACAAACATTAGCCATTATACACGACAGAAACATGAATATGACAGTTTAAATACTGGAAAACAGCAATTTGTATGTTTTTGCAAGCTGAGAACAGCTATTTTATATTGATTTCAAAAACATAAGCCATTACACACGACATATACATGAATATGACAGTTTAAATACTTGAAAACGGTGTTTTGAAGGTTTTTGAATGCTTAAAACACCAGTTTTTACTTGATTTCACAAATATTAGCCTATATACACGACAGAAACATGAATATGACAGTTTAAATACTTGAAACAGCATTTTGTATGTTTATGCAAGCTGAGAACAGCTATTTTATCTTGATTTTAAAAACATAAGCCATTACACACGACATATACATTAATATGACAGTTTAAATACTTGAAAACGGTGTTTTGTATGCTTTTGAATGCTTAAAACAGCAGTTTTATATTGATTTCACCAACATTAGCCATTATACACGACAGAAACATGAATATGACAGTTTAAATACTTGAAAACAGCATTTTGTATGTTTTTGCAAGCTGAGAACAGCTATTTTATCTTGATTTTGCAAACATAAGCCATTATACACGACATATACATGAATATGACAGTTTAAGTTTTTGGAAACGGTGTTTTGTATGCTTTTGAATGCTTAAAACAACAGTTTTATCTTGATTTCACCAACATTATCCATTATACACGACAGAAACATGAATATGACAGTTTAAATACTTGAAAAAAGCATTTTGTATGTTTTTGCAAGCTGAGAACAGCCATTTTATCTTGATTTTGCAAACATAAGCCATTACACACGACATATACATGAATATGACAGTTTAAATACTTGAAAACAGCATTTTGTATGTTTTTGCAAGCTGAAAACAGCTATTTTATCTTGATTTTACAAACATAAGCCATTACGCACGACATATACATGAATATGACAGTTTAAATACTTGAAAACGGTGTTTTGTATGCTTTTGAATGCTTAAAACAGCAGTTTTATCTTGATTTCACCAACTATAGCCATTATACACGACAGAAACATGAATATGACAGTTTAAATACATGAAAACAGCATTTTGTTTGTTTTTGCAAGCTGAAAACAGCTATTTTATCTTAATTTTGCAAACTTAAGCCATTACACACGACATATACATGAATATGACAGTTAAAATACTTGAAAACGGTGTTTTGTATGCTTTTGAATGCTTAAAACAACAGTTTTATCTTGATTTCACCAACATTAGCCAATATACACGAGAGAAACATGAATATGACAGTTTAAATACATGAAAACAGCATTTTGTTTGTTTTTGCAAGCTGAGAACAGCTATTTTATCTTGATTTTGCAAACATAAGCCATTACACACGACATATACATGAATATGACAGTTTAAATACTTGAAAACAGCAGTTTGTATGTTTTTGCAAGCTGAAAACAGCTACTTTATCTTGATTTTGCAAACATAAGCCAGTACACACGACATATACATGAATATGACAGTTTAAATACTTGAAAACGGTGTTTTGTATGCTTTTGAATGCTTAGAACAGCAGTTTTTTTCTTGATTTCACCAACATTAGCCATTATACACGACAGAAACATGAATATGACAGTTTAAATACTTGAAAACAGCATTTTGTATGTTTTTGCAAGCTGAAAACAGCTATATTATCTTGATTTTGCAAACATAAGCCATTACACACGACATATACATGAATATGACAGTTTAAATACTTAAAAACGATGTTTTGTAAGCTTTTGAATGCTTAAAACAGTAGTTTTATCTTGATTTCACCAATATTAGCCATTATACACGACAGAAACATGAATATGACAGTTTAAATACTTGAAAACAGCATTCTGTATGTTTTTGCAAGCTGAGAACAGCTAATTTATATTGATTTTGCAAACATAAGCCATTACACACGACATATACACGAATATGACAGTTTAAATACTTGAAAACGGTGTTTTGTATGCTTTTGAATGCTTAAGAAAGCAGTTTTATCTTGACTTCACCAAAGTTAGCCATTATACACGACAGAAACATAAATATGACAGTTTAAATACTTGAAAACAGCATTTTGTATGTTTTTGCAAGCTAAAAGCAGCTATTTTATCTTGAGTTTGCAAACATAAACCATTACACACGACAGAAACATGAATATGACAGTTTAAATACTTGAAAACATCATTTTGTATGTTTTTGCAAGCTAAGAACAGCTATTTTATCTTGATTTTGCAAACATAAGCCATTATACACGACATATACATGAATATGACAGTTTAAATACTTGAAAACGGTGTTTTGTATGCTTTTGAATGCTTAAAACAGCAGTTTTATCTTGATTTTACAAACATTAGCCATTATACACGACAGAAACATGAATATGACAGTTTAAATACTGGAAAACAGCAATTTGTATGTTTTTGCAAGCTGAGAACAGCTATTTTATATTGATTTCAAAAACATAAGCCATTACACACGACATATACGTGAATATGACAGTTTAAATACTTGAAAACGGTGTTTTGAAGGTTTTTGAATGCTTAAAACACCAGTTTTTATTTGATTTCACAAATATTAGCCTATATACACAACAGAAACATGAATATGACAGTTTAAATACTTGAAAACGGTGTTTTGTATGCTTTTGAATGCTTAAAACAGCAGTTTTATCTTGATTTCACCAACATTAGCCATTATACACGACAGAAACATAATTATGACAGTTTAAATACTAGAAACCAGCAATTTGTATGTTTTTGCAAGCTGAGAACAGCTATTTTATCTTGATTTTAAAAACATAAGCCATTACACACGACATATACATTAATATGACAGTTTAAATACTTGAAAACGGTGGTTTGTATGCTTTTGAATGCTTAAAACAGCAGTTTTATCTTGATTTCACCAACATTAGGCATTATACGCGACAGAAACATGAATATGACAGTTTAAATACTTGAAAACAGCATTTTGTATGTTTTTGCAAGCTGAGAACAGCTATTTTATCTTGATTTTGCAAACATAAGCCATTACACACGACATATACATGAATATGACAATTTAAATACTTGAAAACTGTGTTTTGTATGCTTTTGAATGCTTAAAACAGCAGTTTTATCTTGATTTCACCAACATTAGCCATTATACACGACAGAAACATGAATATGACAGTTTAAATACTTGAAAAAAGCATTTTGTATGTTTTTGCAAGCTGAGAACAGCCATTTTATCTTGATTTTGCAAACATAAGCCATTACACACGACATATACATGAATATGACAGTTTAAATACTTGAAAACAGCATTTTGTATGTTTTTGCAAGCTGAAAACAGCTATTTTATCTTGATTTTACAAACATAAGCCATTACGCATGACATATACATGAATATGACAGTTTAAATACTTGAAAACGGTGTTTTGTATGCTTTTGAATGCTTAAAACAGCAGTTTTATCTTGATTTCACCAACATTAGCCATTATACACGACAGAAACATGAATATGACAGTTTAAATACATGAAAACAGCATTTTGTTTGTTTTTGCAAGCTGAAAACAGCTATTTTATCTTAATTTTGCAAACTTAAGCCACTACACACGACATATACATGAATATGACAGTTAAAATACTTGAAAACGGTGTTTTGTATGCTTTTGAATGCTTAAAATAACAGTTTTATCTTGATTTCACCAACATTAGCCAATATACACGAGAGAAACATGAATATGACAGTTTAAATACTTGAAAACAGCATTTTGTATGTTTTTGCAAGCTGAGAACAGCTATTTTATCTTGATTTTGCAAACATAAGCCATTACACACGACATATACATGAATATGACAGTTTAAATACTTGAAAACAGCAGTTTGTATGTTTTTGCAAGCTGAAAACAGCTACTTTATCTTGATTTTGCAAACATAAGCCAGTACACACGACATATACATGAATATGACAGTTTAAATACTTGAAAACGGTGTTTTGTATGCTTTTGAATGCTTAGAACAGCAGTTTTTTTCTTGATTTCACCAACATTAGCCATTATACACGACAGAAACATGAATATGACAGTTTTGTAACGAAGTTACATTTTTTATGTTCGAGCCCGTTTGTGCTATCGTAGCAGCCAGCGTGGCTGAGTGGCAGCGGGTCCGGTTAGCACGCCGTCGGACATGCGCAAAGAAAGTAATCAATAAAGTAGCTATCCCCACCCGCAAAAACGACTATATAAGCCGAGCTCCACAGCAGCTCAGTCAGTTGCTCTGGCGTCTACGTGGAGCAAAGTTCACTAGAAGCCTCACGTAGGTGAGTTAGCTCTCCGTCTCCGTCTCCGTCTCCGTCACCGTTTGTTTTCCGTCTACGTCACCGTTTGTTTTCCGTCTCCGTCACCGTTTGTTTTCCGTCTCCGTCACCGTCTGTTTCAATCAGTCTCTTTCTTTCCGCCTTTATTGGTTTCAGTGGCCGTGGTTTACTACGCCGCTGTTCCATTCCCGTGTGTCGACAGTTGGCCGTAGTCTACTACGCCTTCTGTCGCCCACATTTTCCCCCGGTCGCACCAGCGCAGTGGATTACCAAGCGTCTGGTGTATCCGGTCCCCGTGTGTCGACAGTTGGCCGTGGTCTACTACGCCTTCTGTCGCCCACATTTTCCCCCGGCCGCACCAGCGCAGTGGTTTACCAAGCGTCTGGTGTATCCGGTTCCCGTGTATGTCAGTAGCCGCCGTGGTGTACTACGCGGTTGCTGCATACAATCCTGCCCCCCTCTCTCCACCTCAACCCTCCGTACATTCTCGTGCCGTCACCGCTACCGCGGTTATTGAGATTTTTATATTTGCATTTTTTAAAAAGGGGAATCTAGCCGTTTTGCTCGTATTCACAGTTTTTTTGTGATATTTTTATTTTATTTTTCTTCGTGCTGTAATTTGAGGATTGAGCAATAAATTTAAATACATCTAGTTTACTTCAGTAGTTATCACTGAATAATCCCCTAATATCAAACCCTTCCCGTCTCCACTGAAGCTATCCAGCCCTTTCAGCTGCTGGACCTGACACCGTCACCGAAGGCGCCCGAGCAAGTACAGCAGCCAAGGAAGTGACGCCACAACCCTCGACGGAGGGATCGTCACAAAATTTGGCGCCCGAACAGGGACCCGATTCTGACACCGACACCGTTCTTTTCACCGATACTGATACCGTCATCGATACTGATACCGACACAGACTTTTTGACAAGATGTCAACCGACGACGACTTTTCACAATCCGATACGGAAGAGAAAATCCCGACCCCCGATCCTTCCGTCTCCTGGGTGTACGAGCTCAAGAAAAAGGACCTACAGAAGGAACTGAAGAAGATCGGCCTGGACACAGCCGGTAACGTGTCCAAGTTACGGAAACGCATGGTGGGTGCGATTCGTGCACTTAAGAAATTAAGTTCTAAACCCGGTAAAGAGCCACAAGCTGAACCGTCTGGCCGGAAAACTGAACCAAAAACCCCGGGTTATCCACTCGAGATGCAGGCTCCGGTTCACGTATGCGAGACCGTCCGCAAGTGGAATAACACTTTTGACGGGAAATCAGATCCCATCGCTTTCTTGGAAAGACTCGCAGAACTCAAGGAGAGCTACAGGATCAAGGACGACCAGCTCCTTATTGCGCTACCAGAATTGTTCCGCGGCGCACCGCTACAATGGCTGCGGAACAACCGAGAGTATTGGTCTACCTGGAAGCAATTCCTTAACGACTTTAAGGAGTTTTACATCTCTGCTAACTACTCGCTGCGACTGGAACAAGAAATAATCAGTCGGAAGCAGCGTTCCGGCGAACTAGGGCGTGAATACGTTACTGCGCTACAAACGCTTATTCGACGGCATGGAGGACACAGCACGGAACAAGAACTGTTCCGGATTCACAGTAATCTTCTGCCGGAATATCGACAATATATCCGACGCAAAGACGTGCCGAACATAAGAAGCCTCATTCGAGAAATCGATGAGTATGAGAGGCTTCAACAAGAAATCCGACCGTCCCGACCCAGCCATTTAACAGCCATTAGTCCGCTAATGACTACCGATCTACCGCATCTCCCATATGCAAAGCTGGGGATGGAAACTATACTTTGTTGGAGATGTGGAGAATACGGCCACTACCGTAGCGATTGCCGCAACAGGGCGAAGAAATTCTGCTGGCGATGCAATCGCCAGAATATCCTAACCCGAGATTGTGGCTGTAATACGGCCCAGGAGAACCAACCCCAGAAGAGGCATCCGAAATCGGAACCTTGCGATGTCCCGAACCCCGACCATTCTACAGACAGTAGACTGTTCGTACCCGTCCTCATCCACGGCCGTGAATTCAAAGCGCTGATCGATACAGGAGCAGTAGACTCGTACGCAAGTAACGAAGTTGCTGATTTCTGTCACTACCACGGAACCAAGATGGAAGAATCGCAGCACCCAAAAGCTCAGCTGGCCGACGGAACCCTCGTTACTACACACAAAGAGATGACAGTCAGCTGCATAGTACAAGGTGTCTGCAGGCCAATAACTATGCTCTGCCTTTCTAATTTGACAACTCCAATCGTACTTGGTATGAACGCTTTAGTGAAATACCAGATGGAGATAAATTTTGTCAAAAGGGTAGTAAAAGTTGGAATACCCTCCATCAATCCGCTGTGCTCCCTGACGACGACCCATACAAAACAAACCGAGAAACGAATTTTAGCAGAATTGCAAACATTCAAGAAATCCGGGAGAGGTAGTTCAGAAATTCTACCCTCGGAACCGTCAAAGCCCTCATTAAGGCAACCGCTTCTACATAAACGACCGCAGTCCCAGAGAAGGTCTTGTACTGCGTCTGCGAAGCCAAAGGAAAAACCGGATGCAGATCAGAAACGAGTTCCAGTATATCTAAAGCAGGTGGCTCTGATCAGCCCACAACCACACCGATATACCGATGCAAGACTAGGCCGATGTATCGACCGTAAGTCGCCCAGATTTTCCGACTTGAGACAACATCGACTCCCTGACCCCGTACCGACTTCGAGGAAAACTCCTGAGAGATCGACATCTCCGATCCAGGACCCGAGGCCAGCCCGACTCCGAGACCAGCGCCGATGCCGGATCCTGGTGCCCCGTCCCGATGGCAATGGTGTGATGTGGAGGACCTTCATTGATCCGACCCAGCCAAGAAGGAAGGGAAATTAATTTTTTTTCTTTCTAGCATGCCATGTATAAATGTATATAAGATCTGTTATTATTTGTTTTCAGGGAAGTATGATGATTATTTATGTAAGTGAATACGAGCAAGTAAAAGTTCTTTTTTTTCACTGTTTTTTTTTCTCTTTTAAGTAAGGGGAGGGTGTAACGAAGTTACATTTTTTATGTTCGAGCCCGTTTGTGCTATCGTAGCAGCCAGCGTGGCTGAGTGGCAGCAGGTCCGGTTAGCACGCCGTCGGACATGCGCAAAGCAAGTAATCAATAAAGTAGCTATCCCCACCCGCAAAAACGACTATATAAGCCGAGCTCCACAGCAGCTCAGTCAGTTGCTCTGGCGTCTACGTGGAGCAAAGTTCACTAGAAGCCTCACGTAGGTGAGTTAGCTCTCCGTCTCCGTCTCCGTCTCCGTCACCGTTTGTTTTCCGTCTACGTCACCGTTTGTTTTCCGTCTCCGTCACCGTTTGTTTTCCGTCTCCGTCACCGTCTGTTTCAATCAGTCTCTTTCTTTCCGCCTTTATTGGTTTCAGTGGCCGTGGTTTACTACGCCGCTGTTCCATTCCCGTGTGTCGACAGTTGGCCGTGGTCTACTACGCCTTCTGTCGCCCACATTTTCCCCCGGTCGCACCAGCGCAGTGGATTACCAAGCGTCTGGTGTATCCGGTCCCCGTGTGTCGACAGTTGGCCGTGGTCTACTACGCCTTCTGTCGCCCACATTTTCCCCCGGCCGCACCAGCGCAGTGGTTTACCAAGCGTCTGGTGTATCCGGTTCCCGTGTATGTCAGTAGCCGCCGTGGTGTACTACGCGGTTGCTGCATACAATCCTGCCCCCCTCTCTCCACCTCAACCCTCCGTACATTCTCGTGCCGTCACCGCTACCGCGGTTATTGAGATTTTTATATTTGCATTTTTTAAAAAGGGGAATCTAGCCGTTTTGCTCGTATTCACAGTTTTTTTGTGATATTTTTATTTTATTTTTCTTCGTGCTGTAATTTGAGGATTGAGCAATAAATTTAAATACATCTAGTTTACTTCAGTAGTTATCACTGAATAATCCCCTAATATCAAACCCTTCCCGTCTCCACTGAAGCTATCCAGCCCTTTCAGCTGCTGGACCTGACACCGTCACCGAAGGCGCCCGAGCAAGTACAGCAGCCAAGGAAGTGACGCCACAACCCTCGACGGAGGGATCGTCACAGTTTAAATACTTGAAAACAGCATTTTGTATGTTTTTGCAAGCTGAAAACAGCTATATTATCTTGATTTTGCAAACATAAGCCATTACACACGACATATACATGAATATGACAGTTTAAATACTTGAAAACGATGTTTTGTAAGCTTTTGAATGCTTAAAACAGTAGTTTTATCTTGATTTCACCAATATTAGCCATTATACACGACAGAAACATGAATATGACAGTTTAAATACTTGAAAACAGCATTCTGTATGTTTTTGCAAGCTGAGAACAGCTAATTTATATTGATTTTGCAAACATAAGCCATTACACACGACATATACATGAATATGACAGTTTAAATACTTGAAAACGGTGTTTTGTATGCTTTTGAATGCTTAAGAGAGCAGTTTTATCTTGACTTCACCAAAGTTAGCCATTATACACGACAGAAACATAAATATGACAGTTTAAATACTTGAAAACAGCATTTTGTATGTTTTTGCAAGCTAAAAGCAGCTATTTTATCTTGAGTTTGCAAACATAAACCATTAAACACGACAGAAACATGAATATGACAGTTTAAATACTTGAAAACATCATTTTGTATGTTTTTGCAAGCTAAGAACAGCTATTTTATCTTGATTTTGCAAACATAAGCCATTATACACGACATATACATGAATATGACAGTTTAAATACTTGAAAACGGTGTTTTGTATGCTTTTGAATGCTTAAAACAGCAGTTTTATCTTGATTTTACAAACATTAGCCATTATACACGACAGAAACATGAATATGACAGTTTAAATACTGGAAAACAGCAATTTGTATGTTTTTGCAAGCTGAGAACAGCTATTTTATATTGATTTCAAAAACATAAGCCATTACACACGACATATACATGGATATGACAGTTTAAATACTTGAAAACGGTGTTTTGAAGGTTTTTGAATGCTTAAAACACCAGTTTTTACTTGATTTCACAAATATTAGCCTATATACACGACAGAAACATGAATATGACAGTTTAAATACTTGAAACAGCATTTTGTATGTTTATGCAAGCTGAGAACAGCTATTTTATCTTGATTTTAAAAACATAAGCCATTACACACGACATATACATTAATATGACAGTTTAAATACTTGAAAACGGTGTTTTGTATGCTTTTGAATGCTTAAAACAGCAGTTTT
>CAWWDY010000416.1:0-25269 GCA_963942605.1 Poecilus cupreus
AGATAAAATTGCAGTTTTAAGCATGCAAAGGCATACAAAACTCCGTTTTTAAGTATACAAACTGTCATATTCATGTATATGTCGTGTGTAATGGCTTATGTTTGCAAAATCAAGATAAAATAGTTGTTTTCAGCTTGCAAAAACATACAAAATGCTGTTTTCAAGTATTTAAACTGTCATATTCATGTTTCTGTCGTGTATAATGGCTAATGTTGGTGAAATCAAGATAAAATTGCTGTTTTAAGCATGCAAAAGCATACAAAACACCGTTTTTAAGTATACAAACTGTCATATTCATGTATATGTCGTGTGTAATGGCTTATGTTTGCAAAATCAAGATAAAGTAGCTGTTTTCAGCTTGCAAAAACATACAAAATGCTGTTTTCAAGTATTTAAACTGTCATATTCATGTTTCTGTCGTGTATAATGGCTAATGTTAGTGAAATCAAGATAAAATTGCAGTTCTAAGCATGCAAAAGTATACAAAACTCCGTTTGTAAGTATACAAATTGTCATATTCATGTATATGTCGTGTGTAATGGCTTATGTTTGCAAAATCAAGATAAAATAGCTGTTTTCAGCTTGTAAAAACATACAGAATGCTGTTTTCAAGTATTTAAACTGTCATATTCATGTTTCTGTCGTGTATAATGGCTAATGTTGGTGAAATCAAGATAAAATTGCTGTTTTAAGCATGCAAAAGCATACAAAACACCGTTTTTAAGTATACAAACTGTCATATTCATGTATATGTCGTGTGTAATGGCTTATGTTTGCAAAATCAAGATAAAATAGCTGTTTTCAGCTTGCAAAAACATACAAAACTCCGTTTTTAAGTATACAAACTGTCATTTTCATGTATATGTTGTGTGTAATGGCTTATGTTTGCAAAATCAAAATAAAATAGCTGTTTTCAGCTTGAAAAAACATACAAAATGCTGTTTTCAAGTATTTAAACTGTCATATTCATGTTTCTGTCGTGTATAATGGCTAAAGTTGGTGAAATCAAGATAAAATTGCAGTTTTAAGCATGCAAAAGCATACAAAACACAGTTTTAAGTATACAAACAGTCATATTCATTGATATGTCGTGTGTAATGCCTTATGTTTGCAAATTCAAGATATATAAGCTGTTTTCTGCTTGCAAAAACATACAAAATGCTGTTTTCAAGTATTTAAACTGTCATATTCATGTTTCTGTCGTGTATAATGGCTAATGTTGGTGAAATCAAGATAAAATTGCTGTTTAAAGCATGCAAAAGCATACAAAACTCCGTTTTTAAGTATACAAACTGTCATATTCATGTATATGTTGTGTGTAATGGCTTATGTTTGCAAAATCAAAATAAAATAGCTGTTTTAAGCTTGCAAAAACATACAAAATGCTGTTTTCAAGTATATCAAGTGTCATAATCATGTTTCTGTCGTGTATAATGGCTAATGTTGGTGAAATCAAGATAAAATTGCTGTTTTAAGCATGCAAAAGCATACGAAGCACCGTTTTTAAGTATACAAATTGTCATATTCATGTATATGTCGTGTGTAATGGCTTATGTTTGCAAAATCAAGATAAAATAGCTGTTTTCATATTGCAAAAACATACAATATGCTGTTTTCAAGTATTTAAACTGTCATATTCATGTTTCTGACGTGTATAATGGCTAATGTTGGTGAAATCAAGATAAAATTGCAGTTTTAAGCATGCAAAAGCATACAAAACACCGTTTTTAAGTATACAATCTGTCATATTCATGTATATGTGGTGTGTAATGGCTTATGTTTGCAAAATCAAGATATAATCGCTGTTTTCAGCTTGCAAAAACATACAAAATGCTGTTTTCAAATATTTAAACTGTCATATTCATGTTTCTGTCGTGCATAATGACTAATGATGGTGAAATCAAGATAAAATTGCAGTTTTAAGCATGCAAAAGCATACAAAACACCGTTTTTAAAAATACAAACTTGCATATTCATGTAGATGTCGTGTGTAATGGCTTATGTTTGCAAAATCAAGATAAAATAGCTGTTTTCAGCTTGCAAATACATACAAAATGCTGTTTTCAAGTATTTAAACTCTCATATTCATGTTTCTGTCGTGTATAATGGCTAATGTTGGTGAAATCAAGATAAAATTGCTGTTTTAAGCACGCAAAAGCATATAAAACACCGTTTTTAAGTATATAAACTGTCATATTCATGTATATGTCGTGTGTAATGGCTTATGTTTGCAAAATCAAGATAAAATAGCTGTTTTCAGCTTGCAAAAACCATACAAAACTCCGTTTTTAATTATACAAACTGTCATATTCATGTATATGTTGTGTGTAATGGCTTATGTTTGCAAAATCAAAATAAAATAGCTGTTTTCAGCTTGAAAAAACATACAAAATGCTGTTTTCAAGTATTTAAACTGTCATATTCATGTTTCTGTCGTGTAGAATGGCTAATGTTGGTGAATTTAAGATAAAATTGCTGTTTTAGGCATGCAAAAGCATACAAAACACCGTTTTTAAGTACACAAACTGTCATATTCATGTATATGTCGTGTGTAATTCCTTATGTTTGCAAAATCAAGATAAAATGGCTGTTTTCAACTTGCAAAAACATACAAAAAGCTGTTTTCAAGTATTTAAACTGTCATATTAATGTTTCTGTCGTGTATAATGGCTAAAGTTGGTGAAATCAAGATAAAATTGCAGTTTTAAGCATGCAAAAGCATACAAAACACCGTTTTAAGTATACAGTCATATTTATTGATATGTCGAGTGTAATGCCCTATGTTTGCAAAATCAAGATATAATAGCTGTTTTCAGCTTGCAAAAACATACAATATGCTGTTTTCAAGTATTTAAACTGTCATATTCATGTTTCTGTCGTGTATAATGGCTAATGTTGGTGAAATCAAGATAAAATTGCTGTTTAAAGCATGCAAAAGCATACAAAACTCCGTTTTTAAGTATACAAACTGTCATATTCATGTATATGTTGTGTGTAATGGCTTATGTTTGCAAAATCAAAATAAAATAGCTGTTTTCAGCTTGCAAAAACATACAAAATGCTGTTTTCAAGTATATAAACTGTCATATTCATGTTTCTGTCGTGTATAATGGCTAATGTTGGTGAAATCAAGATAAAATTGCAGTTTTAAGCATGCAAAAGCATACAAAACACCGTTTTTAAGTATACAATCTGTCATATTCATGTATATGTGGTGTGTAATGGCTTATGTTTGCAAAATCAAGATATAATCGCTGTTTTCAGCTTGCAAAAACATACAAAATGCTGTTTTCAAATATTTAAACTGTCATATTCATGTTTCTTTCGTGTATAATGACTAATGATGGTGAAATCAAGATAAAATTGCAGTTTTAAGCATGCAAAAGCATACAAAACACCGTTTTAAGTATACAGTCATATTTATTGATATGTCGAGTGTAATGCCTTATGTTTGCAAAATCAAGATATAATAGCTGTTTTCAAGTATTTAAACTGTCATATTCATGTTTCTGTCGTGTATAATGGCTAATGTTGGTGAAATCAAGATAAAATTGCTGTTTAAAGCATGCAAAAGCATACAAAACTCCGTTTTTAAGTACACAAACTGTCATATTCATGTATATGTCGTGTGTAATGGCTTATGTTTGCAAAATCAAGATAAAATAGCTGTTTTCAGCTTGCAAAAACATACAAAATGCTGTTTTAAAGTATCTAAACTGTCATATTCATGTTTCTGTCGTGTATAATGGCTAATGTTGGTGAAATCAAGATAAATTTGCAGTTTTAAGCATGCAAAAGCAAACAAAACACCGTTTTTAAGTATACAAACTGTCATATTCATCTATATGTCGTGTGTAATGGCTTATGTTTGCAAAATCAAAATAAAATAGCTGTTTTCAGGTTGCAAAAACATACAAAATGCTGTTTTCAAGTATTTAAACTGTCATATTCAGGTTTCCGTCGTGTATAATGGCTAATGTTGGGGAAATCAAGATAAAATTGCTGTTTTAAGCATGCAAAAGCATACAAAACACTGTTTTTAAGTATACAAACTGTCATATTCATGTATATGTCATGTGTAATGGCTTATGTTTGCAAAATCAAGATAAAATAGCTATTTTCAGCTAGCAAAAATATAGAAAATGCTGTTTTCAAGTATTTAAATTGTCATATTCATCTTTCTTTCGTGTATAACAGCTAATGTTGGTGAAAGCAAGATAAAAATGCTGTTTTAAGCATGCAAAAGCATACAGAATACCGTTTTCAAGTATTTAAACTGTCATATTCATGTATATGTTTGTGTAATGGCTTATGTTTGCAAAATCAAGATAAAATAGCTGTTTTCAGCTTGCAAAAACATACAAAATGCTGTTTTCAAGTACTTAAACTGTCATATTAATGTTTCTGTCGTGTATAATAGCTAATGTTGGTGAAAGCAAGATAAAAATGCTATTTAAGATTGCAAAAGCATACAAAACACCGTTTTCAAGTATTTAAACTGTCATATTCATGTTTCTGTCGTGTATAATAGCTAATGTTATTGAAAGCATGATAAAAATGCTGTTTTAAGCATGCAAAAGCATACAAAACACCGTTTTCAATTATTTAAACTGTCATATTCATGTATATGTCGTGTGTAATGGCTTATGTTTGCAAAGTCAAGATAAAATAGCTGTTTTCAGCTTGCAAAAACATACAAAATGCTGTTTTCAAGTATTTAAACTGTCATATTCATGTTTCTGTCGTGTATAATAGCTAATGTTGGTGAAAGTAAGATAAAAATGCTGCTTTAAGCATGCAAAAGCATAAAAAACACCGTTTTCAAGTATTTAAACTGTCATATTCATGTATGTCGTGTGTAATGGCTTATGTTTGCAAAATCAATATAAAATAGCTGTTTTCAGCTTGCAAAAACATATAAAATGCTGTTTTCAAGTATATATACTGTCATATTCATGTTTCTGTCGTGTATAATAGCTAATGTTGGTGAAAGCAAGATAAAAATGCTGTTTTAAGCATGCAAAAGCATACAAAACCCCTTTTTTAAGTATTTAAACTGTCATATTTATGATTCTGTCGTGCATAATAGCTAATGTTTTTGAACGCTATATAAAAATGCTGTTTTAAGCATGCAAAAGCATACAAAACACCGTTTTCAAGTATTTAAACTGTCATATTCATATATATGTCGTGTGTAATGGCTTATGTTTGCAAAATCAAGATAAAAAAGCTGTTTTCAGCTTGCAAATACATACAAAATGCTGTTTTCAAGTATTTAAACTGTCATATTTATGTTTCTGTCGTGTATAATAGCTAATGTTGGTGAAAGCAAGATAAAAATGCTGTTTTAAGCATGCAAAAGCATAAAAAACACTGTTTTCAAGTATTTAAACTGTCATATTCATGTTTCTGTCGTGTATAATAGCTAATGTTGGTGAAAGCAAGATAAAAATGCTGTTTTAATCATACATAAGCAAATAAAACACCGTTTTTAAGTACTTAAACTGTCATATTCATGTATATGTCGTGTGTAATGGCTTATGTTTGCAAAATCAAGATAAAATAGCTGTTTTCAGCTTGCAAAGACATACAAAATGCTGTTTTCAAGTATTTAAACTGTCATATTCATGTATATGTCGTATGTAATGGCTTATGTTTGCAAAATGAAGATAAAATAGCTGTTTTCAGCTTGCAAAAACATACAAAATGCTGTTTTCAAGTATTTAAATTGTCATATTCATGTTTCTGTCGTGTACAATAGCTAATATTGGTGAAAGCAAGATAAAAATGCTGTTTTAAGCATGCAAGAGCAAACAAAACACCGTTTTCAAGTATTTAAACTGTCATATCCATGTATATGTCGTGTGTAATGGCTTTTGTTTGCAAAATCAAGATGAAATAGCTGTTTTCAGCTTGCAAAAACATACAAAATGCTGTTTTCAAGTTTTTAAACTGTCATATTCATGTTTCTGTCGTGTATAATAGCTAATGTTGGTAGAAGCAAGATAAAAATGCTGTTTTAAGCATGCAAAAGCATACAAAACACCGTTTTCAAGTATTTAAACTGTCATATTCATGTATATGTCGTGTGTAATGGCTTCTGTTTGCAAAGTCAAGATAAAATAGCTGTTTTCAGCTTGCAAAAACATACAAAATGCTGTTTTCAAGTATTTAAACTGTCATATTCATGTTTCTGTTGTGTATAATAGCTAATGTTGGTGAAAGTAAGTTAAAAATGCTGTTTTAAGCATGCAAAAGCATACAAAACACCGTTTTTAAGTATTTAAACTGTCATATCCATGTATATGTCGTGTGTAATGGCTTATGTTTGCAAAATCAATATAAAATAGCTGTTTTCAGCTTGCAAAAACATATAAAATGCTGTTTTCAATTATATATACTGTCATATTCATGTTTCTGTCGTGTATAATAGCTAATGTTTTTGAAAGCTAGATAAAAATGCTGTCTTAAGCATGCAAAAGCATACAAAACACCGTTTTCAAGTATTTAAACTGTCATATTCATGTTTCTGTCGTGTATAATAGCTAATGTTGGTGAAGGCAAGATAAAAATGCTGTTTTAAGCATGTAAAAGCATAAAAAACACCGTTTTCAAGTATTTAAACTGTCATATTCATGTTTCTGTCGTGTATAATAGCTAATGTTGGTGAAAGCAAGATAAAAATGCTGTTTTAATCATACATAAGCAAATAAAACACCGTTTTTAAGTACTTAAACTGTCATATTCATGTATATGTTGTGTGTAATGGCTTATGTTTGCAAAATCAAGATTAAAATAGCTGTTTTCAGCTTGCAAAAACGTACAAAATGCTGTTTTCAAGTATTTAAACTGTCATATTCATGTTTTTGTCGTGTATAATAGCTAATGTTGGTGAAAGCAAGATAAAAATGCTGTTTTAAGCATGCAAAAGCATACAAAACACCGTTTTCAAGTATTTAAACTGTCATATTCATGTTTCTGTCGTGTATAATAGCTAATGTTGGTGAAAGCAAGATAAAAATGCTGCTTTAAGCATGCAAAAGGATACAAAACACCGTTTTCAAGTATTTAAACTGTCATATTCATGTATTTGTCGTGTGTAATGGCTTATGTTTGCAAAATCAAGATAAAAAAGCTGTTTTCAGCTTGCAAAAACATACAAAATGCTGTTTTCAAGTATTTAAACTGTCATATTCATGTTTCTGTCGTGTATAATAGCTAATGTTGGTGAAACCAAGATAAAAATGCTGTTTTAAGCATGCAAAAGCATACAAAACACCGCTTTCAAGTATTTAAACTGTCATATTCATGTTTCTGTCGTGTATAATAGCTAATGTTGGTGAAAGCAAGATAAAAATGCTGTAACAAGCGCATTTTTCTATATTATTATTTGCTTAATTTAGTATTTTTTATAGGTCAATAAAAGCGCTTGTACGAATATTGCAAATATCAATTGTTATTATTGCACAAGCATCTATTGCGTGTGTCAAGAAATTCTTTTGATATTTGCAGACACAGCCGATGATGACACGATCAACTTGATGGCAGGAGCTATTTTTGAATTGGACAAAAAGACAGTCTTTGTCGGTCCGTGGTGGAATTCAGTCATATTTAACTACAATATTTTGTCTTCATTTGTTTTATATTTTATTTATCATTATCATCATAATTATATTTATTTAAATACACTCGCTGTCGGTCGTTAATTCTTTGTGCTTCCTGTTGCCCGTCCTTTCTTCAGGTTGTCTCCGAGAGGCGTACTGCAGTGAATCAGCAGGTAAGTATACCTTTCGTTTTACTCAATAATCAGCACGTGAACAGATCTGTGCTTCACTGCCACAGTCCACTGTTACAATTGGCGCAGTCGGTAGGATAGTAAAAGTACGTTTACTATTAAAAAAAGGGTAGGCTAGATTATTGACGAGACGATGCCTGAAACCACTATTAGTGTGACGACGGCGACGACAACTACGCTTACGACCAGTTCAACCACGACTACCACCACGACCAATATGTTTGCACCTATTACTTCCACGTTACCAGTACCTGCAAATCCGCATTTTGTAATACCGCCTGCTCAGTTATTGAGCTATGCTCCATCTGCACCTACATCACAACACCAACCGTACGCACCGTTCTCTTATCATCTACCAAATCTACTAACAACAAATTGGCAAAAGCCTACAGCACCTTTCCCAGGTTCACCACCCTCTCCCACAGAGCAAGTTGTTTTCGACAACCCTAACGCTATGCATGCGCTAAAGTCAATCGAAACATATTCGGGAGGCCCAGATTTAGAGGCGTTTTTAGACAACGTAGCCACGGTAGCTGAATGTTACCACTTGACAGAATTACAAACGTTTACTGCAATTAAGTTAAAATTACGGGAGGACGCTAGGTCATATTTTTATTCTTTACCAATAGATGAAAGACCAAAATCGACGTTAGAAATGCGGGACTGGCTTATACATTTATTTGGTACAAAGATAGATGCGGGTTCAGCGGAGCGGGAGTTCTATAAGATTTTTAGAAAACGGGATGAGAGCTTGCAAAAATTTGCGCTAAGATTAAAAATAGCAGGCGCGAAAGTATTTCCAGTAGTAGGTGAAAACGAAATGCAAAAATTTAGAGCCAAGATTAAACGGGAGTCATTACTGATTAAACAATTTCTTGATGGGTTAGAAACACGATTAGCCAACGAAATCTGTAGAATCAAGCAATTTGAGACGATAGAAGAAGCGCTGCCATATGCAGAACGTTGTGAGGAAGTGTTAAACAGACTTTATAAAGAGACCAAAGCTGACTCATACAAGTCGAACATCAGGACAGTAACTAGTACTCCCAAACCGAGACCGACAACGACAAAGACTCAAGTTTCGAATAAAAACGCGAATGCTAAGAAAAATAGGACGCAATTAACCACGTGTCAGCGATACGAACAAATGCGAGGACGTTGTTTTAATTGTGGTAGTCTAGATCATACGGTAAGCACTTGTCCACACCCTAAACAGAAATTTTGCTTCGCGTGCGTAAAGCCAGGGCATTCAGCAACAGAGAAGACATGCCCTTTAAACTCTAAATCTGCCTAGACGACGACCCAACGTCTGGCAGGACCGCTACAAAACTCGTTAAAGTTGTTCCAAGGGTCGCTGATGTAGACGAAGACATAACTAAGCAAATTGTTTTCCAAATTAATAGTTTGAATTATAGTTTTCTTATAGATTCTGGAGCCGCTGTATCTTTAATTAAACGTAGTGTTGCTGAAAGGTTAAATTTGTCGATATTTGAGACGAAAGATGTATTAGTAGATGTATCTGGCAATAGTTTATTGAATGACGGTGCTGTCATTATTAGCTTAAATGTTGGTTCCAGAAAAATCAAACATCGTTTCGTAGTTTGTCCCGATGATTTGTGCTTTAAATCAGATGGATTATTAGGCGTCGACTTTTTAATACAGCACGATGTTACGATCAGCTTTAAAGATAACACAGTGATAATCAATAAGACAAAATTAAGTTTAACCGACATCAGACGGAACAATAACTTTGACGATGTTGTTTGTAGTGTAAGTAGCGTAACAGATAGCAAGGATCAGATTTCACCAACGTTAGCAGTTTCGTCAAATGATTCAACATTAGCTTCTAATAAAGTAACTTTAGATACAGTTGAACGAAATTCAGAAGTAATTGAATTTCCCGTGGCGGTAAAATCTGACTCCAAGATTAGCAAAATTTTGAGAGATAATGCTGAAAGCAATTGTAAAAATATTAGTGCTAACACAGCAAATTTTTGTAGTAAAAACACGCCTGTAGTGAAATTAAAGTATGAGATAAATATTCCACCGCGCCACATAGCTGTTGGTTCGGTACGCTTAGGCTCGCGGACGCCAGACGGTCTGTATGTACTAGAACCGAGAGCGGTAGATATACCGGGTGTTCTAATTGCGCGTACACTAGTAAAATATGTACAGGCTAAGCAAGACGATATACCGCTTCAGATCTTAAATTTCGGTTCTGAAAATGTTAGAATTAATACGAAAATCCCCATTTGTCATGCTGTAGCAGCGGATTTGGAGTTAGAAAATAAAGATTTTAGAAAGGTAGATCAAAATTCTGTCTCGATAAATGTAATAAACACCGTAGAATTTCTAAAAGAGTTTCAGTTAGATCACTTAGAGAGCACCGATTGCGATAAATTAAAATCGTTTTTATTAGAGCATGCTGATATTTTCAAACCAAAGAATGAAACGCTCAAAACGACTTCTATGGTTCAACATAGAATAATAACCGAGCACGAAAAGCCAGTGGCGAAGGCTCCGTACCGAGTACCTTTTAGCCGTCGCCAAGTAATGAAAGACTTAATAACTGAAATGTTAGAAAGTGACATTATTGGTCCTTCAACAAGCCCATATTCGGCCCCAGTAGTTTTAGTTGAAAAGCAATCACCTACTGGTGTATCGTCATTTCGATTTTGCATTGATTATAGAGAACTAAATAAAATTACTAAGAGGGACTTTTTCCCTATCCCAAATTTGCATGATACAATCGACCAATTAGGAAAAGCCACTAAATTTACCACCCTAGACTTGACGAAAGGATTTTGGCACGTGGAAGTGGACCCGCGGGATAGAGAAAAAACAGCTTTTTCTGTTCCATGGGGCCACTATGAATTCAAGCGAATGCCTTTCGGATTGTTGAATAGTCCCAGTACCTGGCAACGACTGATGAACACTGTTTTGTCGGGACTCACGGTGACGCACTGTTTTGTTTATTTGGATGATATTATTTGCTTCAGCTCAGATAGTGTAGATGAGCACATAAGTAAATTAAAACTTATTTTTGACCGATTACGTGAAGCAAATTTGTCATTAAATCCTAATAAATGTAAATTTATGCTGAGTGAGACGAAATATCTGGGTCACATAGTGAGTAGTAACGGAGTGAAACCTGATCCCGATAAGATAGACGTCATCAAGGAATACCCGCGGCCGAGCAATGCCACAGACATACGTGCGTTTCTTGGACTGGTAGGTTTTTATCGCAAATTCATACCTAATTTTGCTGACATTGCTTTACCACTGACAAAATTGACTAAGAAAGATTGTAAATTCTGTTGGACAACGGAAACGGAATTCACTTATTAAAGACCCCATCTTGAAATATCCTGATTTTGAGAAACAATTTATATTGTGTACGGATGCTTCAGCTTACGCGATTAGTGCAATTTTATGTCAAATTTACAACGGACAAGAACTACCAGTGGCATATGCAAGTCGACAATTGAGTAAATCAGAACAAAATTATAGTACCACCGAGAGGGAATGCTTAGCATTAGTATGGGGTATTAAACACTACCGTTGCTACTTGTATGGACAGCAATTTATAGCTATTGTGGATCACCAACCCTTAAAATGGTTGATGAGTATGTCGGAACCAAATAATCGGTTACTACGCTGGTCATTACTTTTGTCTGAGTACGATTTTACAGTAAAGTATCGGCCCGGGAAAACCCATTCCAACGCTGATACTTTATCACGAATCAAGTCGGTCAGAGTATTGTTCCAGAAACATTACGAACCTATTATTTGGGACCGTCACTCACTGAAGCGCGATCAGCAGAATGACCCAGACATTGTTACTATCATAACTAATATACAGAGTGATGACGCGTACTTTTTAGATGACGACGGGATTCTCTACAGAAAATCAGATAATGAAAGGTTTGAGGACAAGTTAGTAGTACCGAAAAATCTAAGACTGCACATTTTGCACGCATGTCATGACTCGCCGTTATCAGGACACGCTGGATTTGACAAAACTTTTGGTAAAATTAGTTCGAGATTCTATTGGTCAAAAATGAGAAAGGACACCAAAGAATATGTCGATAAATGCATTTCTTGCGCTCAACGTAAATCCTCCCCTCACATACGTCCCACCCCCTTAATGAGATCCGAACTTGCTTCCCGTCCCTTTGAACGAATCGCTATGGACGTGGTTGGACCTTTACCAACGACCTACAACGGTAACAAATACGTGCTGACGATACAAGACTCCGCGACTCGATATTTGGAAGCGTTTCCAATGAGAGAACAGAAGGCAGAGACAATAGCAAAATTATTTGTTAAAGAAATAATTCTAAGACATGGGACACCAAGACAACTACTGACTGATTTAGGAACCCCGTTTGTTTCAAAAATTTTTAAAGAAGTGTGTAATGTGCTAAACATTGAAAAATTGCACACGACAGCTTATCGTCCACAAACCAAAGCTAACCTTGAGCGTACACACCGTACGTTGAAAGACATGTTATCACATTACATAAACTCAGAACATCGAGACTGGGACGAATGGCTGCCTTATGCAGTGTCAGCATTCTGTAGCACAACACATTCTATGTTAGGTGAAAGTCCGTTCTTTTTATTATTTGGGCGTGACATCGAACTTCCGTTCGATGAGATATGTAGACCCCTTAGAACGCGATACGATACGGATACTAATTACATAGCCGAATTTATGCAAAGACTTAAATTAGCGCACATCAGAGCTAAAGAATTTTTGAATAACAATCTAGATCGTGTGCATAAAAACTTTAATAAAAAGGCTAAACCGTCCGATTTAAAATTAGGCGATAGAGTTTACTTATTCACCCCCGCTGTTAAGATTGGGACTAGTAATAAGTTGACAAAAAAATGGACCGGACCGTATCGTATCATCGATCTTCAGGACGTTAATGCGGTAATAAAGGAAATTTTTGGTAGGCGCACGATGAAAGTTCACGTAAATAGGCTCAAGCGGTGTCATTTGACACAGGCTGACTTAGAACATTATAGTAACGCCCAACACCCTCCATCTGACTGTGCCAGTGACAGGGAAACGGACTGTAGCATGGGTAGTAATTTGATCCTTCCACCAGCTGAATTAAATGTTTCTCCAGATATAATCGAAGAGATTAATGATCCTAATGTTACAGATTCTACTGAGATAAGCAATTCCCTGAATGACTCGTCTGAATCTAGTGAGTCAGTAGCAACATTGGAAAGAACTGCCGATTCTGTTCGAACCACCGGTAGCGAGCCCGAGATCGCTAATCCACCACAACCAGAGCGTCGTCGCTACCTCACGAGGAGTTGTGGAAACGTGCCTGACGAGCCGTGGATTAGGAACTCGAGAATATAGCTAATTTTTATAATTTAGATTTTTGTATTTTTGGGTTAAAATGAATATGTTGTATTTAGTGATAATTTTAAGTATAGTAAGCGGTCATGGGAAGTGTGCTGACATCATCGCGTATGACTGCGCAGATCCAGAAGCGGAAATTTCAAAAATTTCCCTGCTCGATGTCCAGTCCTGTGTGGACCCGAAGAATTCGTCAACCGAGGTTCCAAAAAGAATACAGTTGGTTCAAGAGCGAAAGTATACAGAAGTGCATGTTTATACTTGTCTTGTGACGGTGCAGCAATTAGTCGAACATTGTGGGATGCATTCCCATACCAGCGCCGTCGCAAGCGGCCTCTCGAAGTACGTGCATTACGTCCGTGCGGAGAACTGCATTGACGCCCATCGTTATCACCGCCTAGATCTAACAGGGCTCGGGGCTGGCGTCGTGTCAGGCTTACACCCCAATGGTACGACTGAGGTGTCCACAACGATTGCAGGATATTTGGAGCCCAGTAGCAAGTGCCAAGGGGTCAAGTACACGGTGAATGGAGTGGTTTACAAAGACGTGGTAGTTAGCGCAGCGATTACCATCAAGCTGAGCGACTATCTCGCCGTCGCCAATGTGGAGGAAAATAGTCTGAAACTTAGATCCGGCTCTGTGTGCAAATATGCAGATCATTATTGTTTTGATGATGTTGCAGGAGAGGTTGCGTGGAGCGGAGAGTCAGCTGATCGGTGCGCTCAGACAGGGATCGACGTCCTGTATGAAGGATCAGCGGTGCTACTCACGGTCAACCATACGCTAGCGCAATACATTGTTGTGGAGACAAGAGACACTGTTTTCGCACTGCGGCTGGTCAATGTAGAAACCCTATGTTTCCAGCAAGTCTGGAGGACTGAACAAAGTAGGCTCATTGTCATCTTCGAGTCTACTCTGGGTTTTTACTTTAAGAAGTCCAGACGAGTCAACCAAAACACGGATCTGATGGCACAAGTCCTAAGTAAACTACTGTTTCTAGAAATAGCCTTCAAGCAGAATATGAGGAACTTAGTGTACGACGCCATTTTGAAGAGATGTCATCTGCGGGAGAGTATCTTGCGTAACCGCTTGGCGCTAGCGGCGAATTTAGTCTCGCGGCGTGTAGCTGGAGTGAAAGCTGACACCCAGGGCTTCCATCTACCGAACGTCTTCACCGAGGGAGAATTTTCAGACATGGCCTGGAATGCAGCGGAAGAAGTTTGGGGATTCATGTCTCGGTTGGGTAATATTTTCTCAACCTTGACAGTAGTCTACGTGATTTTTGCGATATTAAAGTACTGCATGTCCGTAATCCTCAACTTTTTCAATTTAAGGAAAGCTGCCACAAATCAACAGCGACCCAGGCTATTTCTGTGGGCAAGTCTGTGGAACTCTCTGGCTCAACTCTTATTGATGAGAACAATGCAACCGCACACAGGGTCATCAGAAACCACCGCCACCACATTGGAGACTCCGTCACCACCACCGACGTTCATAACTCCGCAACAGGCTCTTTCACCGCCGGTCTATCCACCCCAAGGTCAGATGGTGGACTTTGCAGCCCTACGTCAGCACATCGGTCCCACGAACACGCCGAATTAGATCCTTTGTAATTCTTTATTATAAATTATGTATTAGTTAAGTTATTTAGGGTTTTGATTTAATTTTAGTATCAAGTTGACCGTGTCATTTGTTAAGAGGAGGGTAGTGTAACAAGCGCATTTTTCTAAATTATTATTTGCTTAATTTAGTATTTTTTATAGGTCAATAAAAGCGCTTGTACGAATATTGCAAATATCAATTGTTATTATTGCACAAGCATCTATTGCGTGTGTCAAGAAATTCTTTTGATATTTGCAGACACAGCCGATGATGACACGATCAACTTGATGGCAGGAGCTATTTTTGAGTTGGACAAAAAGACAGTCTTTGTCGGTCCGTGGTGGAATTCAGTCATATTTAACTACAATATTTTGTCTTCATTTGTTTTATATTTTATTTATCATTATCATCATAATTATATTTATTTAAATACACTCGCTGTCGGTCGTTAATTCTTTGTGCTTCCTGTTGCCCGTCCTTTCTTCAGGTTGTCTCCGAGAGGCGTACTGCAGTGAATCAGCAGGTAAGTATACCTTTCGTTTTACTCAATAATCAGCACGTGAACAAATCTGTGCTTCACTGCCACAGTCCACTGTTACAATTGGCGCAGTCGGTAGGATAGTAAAAGTACGTTTACTATTAAAAAAAGGGTAGGCTAGATTATTGACGAAACGATGCCTGAAACCACTATTAGTGTGACGACGGCAACGACAACTACGCTTACGACCAGTTCAACCACGACTACCACCACGACCAATATGTTTGCACCTATTACTTCCACGTTACCAGTACCTGCAAATCCGCATTTTGTAATACCGCCTGCTCAGTTATTGAGCTATGCTCCATCTGCACCTACATCACAACACCAACCTTACGCACCGTTCTCTTATCATCTACCAAATCTACTAACAACAAATTGGCAAAAGCCTACAGCACCTTTCCCAGGTTCACCACCCTCTCCCACAGAGCAAGTTGTTTTCGACAACCCTAACGCTATGCATGCGCTAAAGTCAATCGAAACATATTCGGGAGGCCCAGATTTAGAGGCGTTTTTAGACAACGTAGCCACGGTAGCTGAATGTTACCACTTGACAGAATTACAAACGTTTACTGCAATTAAGTTAAAATTACGGGAGGACGCTAGGTCATATTTTTATTCTTTACCAATAGATGAAAGACCAAAATCGACGTTAGAAATGCGGGACTGGCTTATACATTTATTTGGTACAAAGATAGATGCGGGTTCAGCGGAGCGGGAGTTCTATAAGATTTTTAGAAAACGGGATGAGAGCTTGCAAAAATTTGCGCTAAGATTAAAAATAGCAGGCGCGAAAGTATTTCCAGTAGTAGGTGAAAACGAAATGCAAAAATTTAGAGCCAAGATTAAACGGGAGTCATTACTGATTAAACAATTTCTTGATGGGTTAGAAACACGATTAGCCAACGAAATCTGTAGAATCAAGCAATTTGAGACGATAGAAGAAGCGCTGCCATATGCAGAACGTTGTGAGGAAGTGTTAAACAGACTTTATAAAGAGACCAAGGCTGACTCATACAAGTCGAACATCAGGACAGTAACTAGTACTCCCAAACCGAGACCGACAACGACAAAGACTCAAGTTTCGAATAAAAACGCGAATGCTAAGAAAAATAGGACGCAATTAACCACGTGTCAGCGATACGAACAAATGCGAGGACGTTGCTTTAATTGTGGTAGTCTAGATCATACGGTAAGCACTTGTCCACACCCTAAACAGAAATTTTGCTTCGCGTGCGTAAAGCCAGGGCATTCAGCAACAGAGAAGACATGCCCTTTAAACTCCAAATCTGCCTAGACGACGACCCAACGTCTGGCAGGACCCCTACAAAACTCGTTAAAGTTGTTCCAAGGGTCGCTGATGTAGAGGAAGACATAACTAAGCAAATTGTTTTCCAAATTAATAGTTTGAATTATAGTTTTCTTATAGATTCTGGAGCCGCTGTATCTTTAATTAAACGTAGTGTTGCTGAAAGGTTAAATTTGTCGATTTTTGAGACGAAAGATGTATTAGTAGATGTTTCTGGCAATAGTTTATTGAATGACGGTGCTGTCATTATTAGCTTAAATGTTGGTTCCAGAACTTATGCACTAATTCCAATTGATATTTGCAATATTCGTACAAGCGCGGTTATTGAACTATAAAATGCTGAACAAACAATTTGGAAGAACGCGCTTATTACAATGCTTTTTTAAGCATACAAAAGCATACAAAACACCGTTTTCAAGTATTTAAACTGTCATATTCATGTACATGTCGTGTGTAATTGCTTATGTTTGCAAAATCAAGATAAAATAGCTGTTTTCAGCTTGCAAAAACATACAAAATGCTGTTTTCAAGTATTTAAACTGTCATATTCATGTTTCTGTCGTGTATAATAGCTAATGTGGGTGAAAGCAAGATAAAAATGCTGTTTTAAGCATGCAAAAGCATACAAAACACCGTTTTCAAATATTTAAACTGTCATATTCATGTTTCTGTCGTGTATAATAGCTAATGTTGGTGAAAGCAAGATAAAAATGCTGCTTTAAGCATGCAAAAGGATACAAAACACCGTTTTCAAGTATTTAAACTGTCATATTCATGTATATGTCGTGTGTAATGGCTTATGTTTGCAAAATCAAGATAAAATAGCTGTTTTCAGCTTGCAAAAACATACAAAATGCTGTTTTCAAGTATTTGAACTGTCATATTCATGTTTCTGTCGTGTATAATAGCTAATGTTGGTGAAAGCAAGATAAAAATGCTGTTTAAGCATGCAAAAGCATACAAAACACCGTTTTCAAGTATTTAAACTGTCATATTCATGTTTCTGTCGTGTATAATAGCTAATGTTGGTGAAAACAAGATAAAAATGCTGTTTTAAGCATGCAAAAGCATACAAAACACCGTTTTCAAGTATTTAAACTGTCATATTCATGTACATGTCGTGTGTAATTGCTTATGTTTGCAAAATCAAGATAAAATAGCTGTTTTCAGCTTGCAAAAACATACAAAATGCTGTTTTCAAGTATTTAAACTGTCATATTCATGTTTCTGTCGTGTATAATAGCTAATGTTGGTGAAAGCATGATAAAAATGCTGTTTAAGCATACAAAAGCATACAAAACACCGTTTTCAAGTATTTAAACTGTCATATTCATGTATATGTCGTGTGTAATGGCTTATGTTTGCAAAATCAAGATAAAATAGCTGTGTTCAGCTTGCAAAAACATACAAAATGCTGTTTTCAAGTATTTAAACTATCATTTTCATGTTTCAGTCGTGTATAATAGCTAATGTTGGTGAAAGCAAGATAAAAATGCTGTTTTAAGCATGCAAAAGCATACAAAACACAGTTTTCAAGTATTTAAACTGTCATATTCATGTTTCTGTCGTGTATAATAGCTAATGTTGGTGAAAGTATGATAAAAATGCTGTTTTAAGCATGCAAAAGCATACAAAACACCGTTTTCAAGTATTTAAACTGTCATATTCATGTATATGTCGTGTGTAATGGCTTATGTTTGCAAAATCAAGATAAAACAGCTGTTTTCACCTTGCAAAAACATACAAAATGCTGTTTTCAAGTATTTAAATTGTCATATTCATGTTTCTGTCGTGTACAATAGCTAATATTGGTGAAAGCAAGATAAAAATGCTGTTTTAAGCATGCAAGAGCAAACAAAACACCGTTTTCAAGTACTTAAACTGTCATATCCATGTATATGTCGTGTGTAATGGCTTTTGTTTGCAAAATCAATATGAAATAGCTGTTTTCAGCTTGCAAAAACATACAAAATGCTGTTTTCAAGTTCTTAAACTGTCATATTCATGTTTCTGTCGGGTATAATAGCTAATGTTGGTAAAAGCAAGATAAAAATGCTGTTTTAAGCATGCAAAAGCATACAAAACACCGTTTTCAAGTATTTAAACTGTCATATTCATGTATATGTCCTGTGTAATGGCTTATGTTTGCAAAGTCAAGATAAAATAGCTGTTTTCAGCTTGCAAAAATATACAAAATGCTGTTTTCAAGTATTTAAACTGTCATATTCATGTTTCTGTCGTGTATAATAGCTAATGTTGGTGAAAGTAAGATAAAAATGCTGCTTTAAGCATGCAAAAGCATAAAAAACACCGTTTTCAAGTATTTAAACTGTCATATTCATGTATATGTCGTGTGTAATGGCTTATGTTTGCAAAATCAATCTAAAATAGCTGTTTTCAGCTTGCAAAAACATATAAAATGCTGTTTTCAAGTATTTAAACTGTCATATTCATGTTTCTGTCGTGTATAATAGCAAATGTTGGTGAAAGCAAGATAAAAATGTTGTTTTAAGCATGCAAAAGCATACAAAACACCGTTTTCAAGTATTTAAACTGTCATATTCATGTTTCTGTCGTGTATAATAGCTAATGTTGGTGAAAGCAAGATAAAAATGCTGTTTTAATCATACATAAGCAAACAAAACACCGTTTTTAAGTATTTAAACTGTCATATTCATGTATATGTCGTGTGTAATGGCTTATGTTTTGCAAAATCAAGATAAAATAGCTGTTTTCAGCTTGCAAAGACATACAAAATGCTGTTTTCAAGTATTTAATCTGTCATATTCATGTATATGTCGTGTGTAATGGCTTATGTTTGCAAAATGAAGATAAAATAGCGGTTTTCAGCTTGCAAAAACATACAAAATGCTGTTTTCAAGTATTTAAACTGTCATATTCATGTTTCTGTCGTGTATAATAGCTAAAGTTGGTAAAAGCAAGATAAAAATGCTGTTTTAAGCATGTAAAAGCATACAAAACATCGTTTTCTAGTATTTAAACTGTCATATTCATGTATACGTCGTGTGTAATGGCTTATGTTTGCAAAATCAAGATAAAATAGCTATTTTCAGCTAGCAAAAATATAGAAAATGCTGTTTTCAAGTATTTAAATTGTCATATTCATCTTTCTGTCGTGTATAACAGCTAATGTTGGTGAAAGCAAGATAAAAATGCTGTTTTAAGCATGCAAAAGCATACAGAATACCGTTTTCAAGTATTTAAACTGTCATATTCATGTATATGTTTGTGTAATGGCTTATGTTTGCAAAATCAAGATAAAATAGTTGTTTTCAGCTTGCAAAAACATACAAAATGCTGTTTTCAAGTACTTAAACTGTCATATTAATGTTTCTGTCGTGTATAATAGCTAATGTTGGTGAAAGCAAGATAAAAATGCTGTTTTAAGAATGCAAAAGCATACAAAACACCGTTTTCAAGTATTTAAACTGTCATATTCATGTTTCTGTCGTGTATAATAGCTAATGTTGGTGAAAGCATGATAAAAATGCTGTTTTAAGCATGCAAAAGCATACAAAACACCGTTTTCAATTATTTAAACTGTCATATTCATGTATATGTCGTGTGTAATGGCTTATGTTTGCAAAATTAAGATAAAACAGCTGTTTTCAGCTTGCAAAAACATACAAAATGCTGTTTTCAAGTATTTAAATTGTCATATTCATGTTTCTGTCGTGTACAATAGCTAATATTGGTGAAAGCAAGATAAAAATGCTGTTTTAAGCATGCAAGAGCAAACAAAACACCGTTTTCAAGTATTTAAACTGTCATATCCATGTATATGTCGTGTGTAATGGCTTTTGTTTGCAAAATCAAGATGAAATAGCTGTTTTCAGCTTGCAAAAACATACAAAATGCTGTTTTCAAGTTTTTAAACTGTCATATTCATGTTTCTGTCGTGTATAATAGCTAATGTTGGTAAAACCAAGATAAAAATGCTGTTTTAAGCATGCAAAAGCATACAAAACACCGTTTTCAAGTATTTAAACTGTCATATTCATGTATATGTCGTGTGTAATGGCTTATGTTTGCAAAGTCAAGATAAAATAGCTGTTTTCAGCTTGCAAAAACATACAAAATGCTGTTTTCAAGTATTTAAACTGTCATATTCATGTTTCTGTTGTGTATAATAGCTAATGTTGGTGAAAGTAAGATAAAAATGCTGTTTTAAGCATGCAAAAGCATACAAAACACCGTTTACAAGTATTTAAACTGTCATATTCATGTATATGTCGTGTGTAATGGCTTATGTTTGCAAAATCAATATAAAATAGCTGGTTTCAGCTTGCAAAAACATATAAAATGCTGTTTTCAAGTATATATACTGTCATATTCATGTTTCTGTCGTGTATAATAGCTAATGTTGGTGAAAGCAAGATAAAAATGCTGTTTTAAGCATGCAAAAGCATACAAAACCCCTTTTTCAAGTATTTAAACTGTCATATTTATGATTCTGTCGTGCATAATAGCTAATGTTTTTGAACGCTAGATAAAAATGCTGTTTTAAGCATGCAAAAGCATACAAAACACCGTTTTCAAGTATTTAAACTGTCATATTCATGTTTCTGTCGTGTATAATAGCTAATGTTGGTGAAAACAAGATAAAAATGCTGTTTTAAGCATGCAAAAGCATACAAAACACCGTTTTCAAGTATTTAAACTGTCATATTCATGTACATGTCGTGTGTAATTGCTTATGTTTGCAAAATCAAGATAAAATAGCTGTTTTCAGCTTGCAAAAACATACAAAATGCTGTTTTCAAGTATTTAAACTGTCATATTCATGTTTCTGTCGTGTATAATAGCTAATGTTGGTGAAAGCATGACAAAAATGCTGTTTAAGCATACAAAAGCATACAAAACACCGTTTTCAAGTATTTAAACTGTCATATTCATGTATATGTCGTGTGTAATGGCTTATGTTTGCAAAATCAAGATAAAATAGCTGTGTTCAGCTTGCAAAAACATACAAAATGCTGTTTTCAAGTATTTAAACTATCATTTTCATGTTTCAGTCGTGTATAATAGCTAATGTTGGTGAAAGCAAGATAAAAATGCTGTTTTAAGCATGCAAAAGCATACAAAACACAGTTTTCAAGTATTTAAACTGTCATATTCATGTTTCTGTCGTGTATAATAGCTAATGTTGGTGAAAGTATGATAAAAATGCTGTTTTAAGCATGCAAAAGCATACAAAACACCGTTTTCAAGTATTTAAACTGTCATATTCATGTATATGTCGTGTGTAATGGCTTATGTTTGCAAAAACAAGATAAAACAGCTGTTTTCACCTTGCAAAAACATACAAAATGCTGTTTTCAAGTATTTAAATTGTCATATTCATGTTTCTGTCGTGTACAATAGCTAATATTGGTGAAAGCAAGATAAAAATTCTGTTTTAAGCATGCAAGAGCAAACAAAACACCGTTTTCAAGTACTTAAACTGTCATATCCATGTTTAGGTCGTGTGTAATGGATTTTGTTTGCAAAATCAAGATGAAATAGCTGTTTTCAGCTTGCAAAAACATACAAAATGCTGTTTTCAAGTTCTTAAACTGTCATATTCATGTTTCTGTCGGGTATAATAGCTAATGTTGGTAAAAGCAAGATAAAAATGCTGTTTTAAGCATGCAAAATCATACAAAACACCGTTTTCAAGTATTTAAACTGTCATATTCATGTATATGTCCTGTGTAATGGCTTATGTTTGCAAAGTCAAGATAAAATAGCTGTTTTCAGCTTGCAAAAACATACAAAATGCTGTTTTCAAGTATTTAAACTGTCATATTCATGTTTCTGTCGTGTATAATAGCTAATGTTGGTGAAAGTAAGATAAAAATGCTGCTTTAAGCATGCAAAAGCTTAAAAAACACCGTTTTCAAGTATTTAAACTGTCATATTCATGTATATGTCGTGTGTAATGGCTTATGTTTGCAAAATCAATCTAAAATAGCTGTTTTCAGCTTGCAAAAACATACTAAATGCTGTTTTCAAGTATTTAAACTGTCATATTCAAGTTTCTGTCGTGTATAATAGCAAATGTTGGTGAAAGCAAGATAAAAATGTTGTTTTAAGCATGCAAAAGCATACAAAACACCGTTTTCAAGTATTTAAACTGTTATATTCATGTTTCTGTCGTGTATAATAGCTAAAGTTGGTGAAAGCAAGATAAAAATGCTGTTTTAAGCATGTAAAAGCATACAAAACATCGTTTTCAAGTATTTAAACTGTCATATTCTTGTATACGTCGTGTGTAATGGCTTATGTTTGCAAAATCAAGATAAAATAGCTATTTTCAGCTAGCAAAAATATAGAAAATGCTGTTTTCAAGTATTTAAATTGTCATATTCATCTTTCTTTCGTGTATAACAGCTAATGTTGGTGAAAGCAAGATAAAAATGCTGTTTTAAGCATGCAAAAGCATACAGAATACCGTTTTCAAGTATTTAAACTGTCATATTCATGTATATGTTTGTGTAATGGCTTATGTTTGCAAAATCAAGATAAAATAGCTGTTTTCAGCTTGCAAAAACATACAAAATGCTGTTTTCAAGTACTTAAACTGTCATATTAATGTTTCTGTCGTGTATAATAGCTAATGTTGGTGAAAGCAAGATAAAAATGCTATTTAAGATTGCAAAAGCATACAAAACACCGTTTTCAAGTATTTAAACTGTCATATTCATGTTTCTGTCGTGTATAATAGCTAATGTTATTGAAAGCATGATAAAAATGCTGTTTTAAGCATGCAAAAGCATACAAAACACCGTTTTCAATTATTTAAACTGTCATATTCATGTATATGTCGTGTGTAATGGCTTATGTTTGCAAAATTAAGATAAAACAGCTGTTTTCAGCTTGCAAAAACATACAAAATGCTGTTTTCAAGTATTTAAATTGTCATATTCATGTTTCTGTCGTGTACAATAGCTAATATTGGTGAAAGCAAGATAAAAATGCTGTTTTAAGCATGCAAGAGCAAACAAAACACCGTTTTCAAGTATTTAAACTGTCATATCCATGTATATGTCGTGTGTAATGGCTTTTGTTTGCAAAATCAAGATGAAATAGCTGTTTTCAGCTTGCAAAAACATACAAAATGCTGTTTTCAAGTTTTTAAACTGTCATATTCATGTTTCTGTCGTGTATAATAGCTAATGTTGGTAAAACCAAGATAAAAATGCTGTTTTAAGCATGCAAAAGCATACAAAACACCGTTTTCAAGTATTTAAACTGTCATATTCATGTATATGTCGTGTGTAATGGCTTATGTTTGCAAAGTCAAGATAAAATAGCTGTTTTCAGCTTGCAAAAACATACAAAATGCTGTTTTCAAGTATTTAAACTGTCATATTCATGTTTCTGTCGTGTATAATAGCTAATGTTGGTGAAAGTAAGATAAAAATGCTGCTTTAAGCATGCAAAAGCATAAAAAACACCGTTTTCAAGTATTTAAACTGTCATATTCATGTATGTCGTGTGTAATGGCTTATGTTTGCAAAATCAATATAAAATAGCTGTTTTCAGCTTGCAAAAACATATAAAATGCTGTTTTCAAGTATATATACTGTCATATTCATGTTTCTGTCGTGTATAATAGCTAATGTTGGTGAAAGCAAGATAAAAATGCTGTTTTAAGCATGCAAAAGCATACAAAACCCCTTTTTCAAGTATTTAAACTGTCATATTTATGATTCTGTCGTGCATAATAGCTAATGTTTTTGAACGCTATATAAAAATGCTGTTTTAAGCATGCAAAAGCATACAAAACACCGTTTTCAAGTATTTAAACTGTCATATTCATATATATGTCGTGTGTAATGGCTTATGTTTGCAAAATCAAGATAAAAAAGCTGTTTTCAGCTTGCAAATACAAACAAAATGCTGTTTTCAAGTATTTAAACTGTCATATTCATGTTTCTGTCGTGTATAATAGCTAATGTTGGTGAAAGCAAGATAAAAATGCTGTTTTAAGCATGCAAAAGCATAAAAAACACGGTTTTCAAGTATTTAAACTGTCATATTCATGTTTCTGTCGTGTATAATAGCTAATGTTGGTGAAAGCAAGATAAAAATGCTGTTTTAATCATACATAAGCAAATAAAACACCGTTTTTAAGTACTTAAACTGTCATATTCATGTATATGTCGTGTGTAATGGCTTATGTTTGCAAAATCAAGATAAAATAGCTGTTTTCAGCTTGCAAAGACATACAAAATGCTGTTTTCAAGTATTTAAACTGTCATATTCATGTATATGTCGTATGTAATGGCTTATGTTTGCAAAATGAAGATAAAATAGCTGTTTTCAGCTTGCAAAAACATACAAAATGCTGTTTTCAAGTATTTAAATTGTCATATTCATGTTTCTGTCGTGTACAATAGCTAATATTGGTGAAAGCAAGATAAAAATGCTGTTTTAAGCATGCAAGAGCAAACAAAACACCGTTTTCAAGTATTTAAACTGTCATATCCATGTATATGTCGTGTGTAATGGCTTTTGTTTGCAAAATCAAGATGAAATAGCTGTTTTCAGCTTGCAAAAACATACAAAATGCTGTTTTCAAGTTTTTAAACTGTCATATTCATGTTTCTGTCGTGTATAATAGCTAATGTTGGTAAAA
>CAWWDY010000417.1:0-60783 GCA_963942605.1 Poecilus cupreus
ATATACCATTTCACTATATTATTTAATTATTTATATGTAATATCCATAAAATTTGCTGTCTGTTATTTATGGATAAGTGAACTGTGCACTATGAAAAACAATAGAACGTCAAAATAATCAACAATTTGCATGTAGAAAAATGTCGGCCAGTGATGAATCTAAAACAAAGCTAAAATCATGTATACAAAAACACAGATATTTCAAAATATCCACAAGTATAATAACTTGTTTGAAATAATAACCTAAAAAAAAGTAAATATTTCAGATTTCACATATAAACTGTATGAGCGATTGTAATGTTACCTACCTTTCTCGACATTCTATATAAAATATTAATATAATATATTTAAAATAAAATAAATCACCAATACACAACAGTTCATACAATCAGATTTATCATTTTTGACGTTTGAAGTTCTAATTACCAACTGTAAGTTATTGTTAGTATATACAAGTGCTAAGAGATGGCGCTGGTAGCAACTGTTATATTTTATAATTATTAGTTTTATTTATTTCTCCGTTATTTGAGAGTAGCTATCGTTTATTGAGTCATTCTTTATTATTGTAAAGTTATTTTTAGTTTTAATAATTTTTTTTTTGTTTGTTATTAACATCGCGGTAAAATCAAAATTATGAAGACTGTAAAATCGTAGTTGCTGCGAATGTCCATGATATTCATAATCGGTCGTCTGCCTGGGTTTATGTCTCTCCCCCGCCCCTGTCTGTCTTCTTAATACATATTCTCATTAAAGTTAATGTTTTTCTCAATAATAATGACTCAACTACACATTTGTAATTCTAGAATTTTTATAATTTCATCTATTTTCTTATCGATATCTACAATTGTTTATTAATGGGTATCTTCGATTGGGAAAAAAAAAAGAGCTCTGTAATTGCAGATCCCAAAAATTATAATGCTAGTTTTATATTAGGGACAAAGTTTGAGTTAAAAATTATTAATAATACATGTGTTCTGCAATTGCAGATCACGAAATAATTATACTATTTACAGATTTCATCAATATATACACATAATACTATAAAATTAATCTGGTCAAGTAAGCTATGTAAAATTTTATGTTTGTCATAATGATGAGTTGTCTAGACACTTTTAATTCTATAATATATGTATTGTTTGTAACATCAACCAAGATCTAAAATTTTGGAAAACTATTGTTCTGAAATTAAAGATCCGAATAATAATATTTAAGAAGTACAAATTATTATGTAAATCCCATAAGAAAGACTCAGTAGGATTATTCAAAGAGATAATAAGTTTATCCCAAAGATAATAATACCTTTTGAGAAGTACAGATTATCATAATTACTTATAAAATATCTATATTTATCGTATAATTAACACACTATTAAACATCGCTAAGATGACAAGTTCTGCAATTGCAGATTCCAATAATAATAATAAAAATACTTAATGCACGATTTAAAAATAAAGAATTGTGCAATTGTAGATCGTAATAATAATAATAGTCATGAAATATAATTTATTGGTATTGTATTAATATGATACTGGAGAAATAAAATACATTGAAATTAAGTTCTGCAATTGCAGATCTTATAATTATTTCCTTATATGTCTCCGTGGACACATAATGTATTATAAATCTCATAATTACTTGTGAAATTACTATACTTTTCGGTTAGTAAGTCTGCAATTTCAGATCCCGAAGCAAGATAAATATGAATAACAAAAGGAAGAAAAAAAAAAACAGACAGACAGACAAATCAGTTTAATTCATAATGTATCTATATTTAAGCAACAACACAATATATATATAACAAACAAACAAAGAAAAAGAAAGAAAGAAAGAATGAATGAAAGAAAAAGAAATAGATACTATTCATTGTTTTTCCTACTAATTTAGTTCACTCACCATCATCATATTATACTCTCAAATGTCCTACTCATTATTTATATTTGTCGCTAACGATATATTTCGTTAGGGTCCACTAACTAAATAATAATAAATTCTATTTTTGCATCAATCATTTCAATACATATCTTTTTTCAAAATTTATTTTGTGGTCCTGAAAAGGACCGATGATTTGTGTTTATTACTAAGAAACAACAATTTATGTTGATTTCTCAGTCTTCTTTGGCAGCAATACAGCCTGAATATTTGGCAGTACACCACCTTGAGCGATTGTAACACCAGACAATAGTTTATTCAATTCTTCATCATTACGGATGGCCAGTTGTAAATGTCTTGGAATTATTCTGGTCTTTTTATTGTCACGGGCAGCATTACCGGCAAGCTCAAGTACTTCAGCGGCTAAATATTCCATAACGGCCGCCAAATAGACAGGAGCACCGGCACCGACACGTTCTGCGTAATTACCTTTACGCAATAATCTATGAATACGACCAACTGGAAATTGTAATCCAGCACGATTCGAACGACTCTTTGCCTTCCCCTTAACTTTACCACCTTTACCACGACCAGACATTATTGAAAATTAAATATAAACTGAATAACAAACGAATAACACGTATGTCAGCAGCGATGTAACAAAAATTTTCGAAATTTTTACTTATATACACTCTGCCGTACAGATGTGTGCAGTCTGTTGCCCGAACCAATACGACAACGCCGTACTTCAGTGTATCGTATCCATGCTGATGCCTATACGCACCACGGGAGGCGGGTCGGCGTTAGGTTGGGTTATGTATATATAACTGAGACGTTTCTTCCTGTTTTTTAATAGTTTCAATTTTTAGAAACTTTTGCTATTGTTTAGTGACTGTTATTCAACATGCCACCTAAAACAAGCGGAAAAGCCGCTAAGAAGGCGGGTAAAGCTCAGAAAAATATATCTAAAGATGACAAGAAAAAGAAACGGCGCAGGAAGGAAAGTTACGCAATGTACATTTACAAAGTACTGAAACAAGTTCATCCCGATACTGGTATTTCTAGTAAAGCGATGAGCATTATGAACAGTTTTGTAAATGATATATTTGAGCGTATTGCTGCTGAAGCTTCCCGTTTGGCACACTACAACAAACGTTCAACAATCACTAGTCGGGAAATTCAAACAGCTGTCCGTCTATTGTTACCTGGTGAACTTGCAAAACACGCTGTTAGTGAAGGCACTAAAGCTGTTACCAAATATACAAGTTCAAAGTAAAAATGTATTTATACATTTTTATCAATAAAAATCGGCTCTTTTCAGAGCCACAACATTAATTAAATTAAAGAATTTTATCAAACATATGCTTATTTATATAATAAATACATATATTATACTTAATTCTTTCTTTTTATGTTATATATAAGTTTACTAAACTTACATGTTTTTATTTACAAACGAAGACTAGCATTGTAGTATCTAAATCAACGCAATATGAATAATTGTTGACGCAATGTATGCGCGGCATGGTCATTACCTTAAGTTGATGTAATGCACGTTGCGTACATAGTATGTATGTATTATACGTTATTGGTCACTTATTGCGTCTACAACAAATAGACGTCATTGTTATTATTTATTCATTTAATATGTTATTACACTTTCTGTTCTTTATCTAATCAGTAAATTTTTATATTTTGTTTAAAACACATAGTTTATAAAGTATAAAAGATATTTATTATATATAATAATTAGGAAATTTTTAAAATAATTAAAAAAGATTGTTGTATGTATGTAACAAACATGATATTAAAAATTCTTTTCTTTAATAAAATCTAGTGGCCCTGAAAAGGGCCTGTTTTTCTTGCATACTATATAAAATAATATGCATTTAACCACCAAAACCGTACAAAGTACGACCTTGACGTTTTAGCGCATAAACAACATCCATGGCGGTAACAGTTTTCCTCTTGGCATGTTCAGTGTATGTTACAGCATCCCTAATAACATTTTCTAGGAATACTTTTAACACACCACGAGTTTCTTCATAAATTAAACCAGAAATACGTTTCACACCGCCACGACGGGCTAAACGTCTAATAGCTGGTTTAGTGATACCTTGGATGTTATCACGTAAAACTTTACGATGACGTTTAGCGCCACCCTTTCCTAATCCCTTACCACCTTTGCCACGACCAGTCATTTTTAATAAATGTATTGGTAAAACACTGATAAAGTGTAAACAAACAACGTAACAAGTTAAAATTTTCAACGAATAAATCTACTATATATAGCCTACATGCAACGCATATAATGGTGGGGACAAGTTCTAAACCAATGACGGTACTAGTATCGTTCCCGCTCGATGTAGTCGGACACACATGTTATATATATTGCAGAGCGAGAAATTTTACCGCGTTCTGTTACACGTTAACATTTGTGACGTAATAGTTAATAATGGCGCGTACTAAGCAAACTGCTCGTAAATCGACTGGTGGTAAAGCACCACGAAAACAATTAGCAACAAAAGCTGCCCGTAAAAGTGCTCCTGCTACAGGAGGTGTTAAGAAACCTCACAGATACAGGCCTGGCACTGTTGCATTGCGTGAAATTCGTCGTTATCAAAAGAGTACTGAACTTTTGATTCGTAAATTGCCGTTTCAACGTCTTGTTCGTGAAATCGCTCAAGATTTCAAAACCGATTTACGTTTCCAAAGTTCAGCTGTAATGGCTTTACAAGAAGCGAGTGAAGCATATCTCGTCGGTTTATTCGAAGATACTAATTTATGCGCAATTCACGCTAAACGTGTGACAATTATGCCAAAGGACATTCAATTGGCCAGACGTATTCGTGGGGAACGTGCTTAAATTCTATTGTTTTGTCATTTATTGACGAACAATAAACAAAAATCGGTTCTTTTCAGAACCACTAATTAATTTTCAATTAAAGAATTGTAATTAAATCAATCATTGTTTACGATGAATATATATTTATAAGTATCAAATAATTGAAATTTTGTATATTAAATGAAAAATGATATATTACTGATTTTATTATAAATGAATTATTTTTTTTACTAAAACTGTTTTTTTTTTTTAATTTCTAAATAAAATATCAATTTTAATTGATAATAAAATGAATTAAAACCATAGATAAAAATATGATCTCGGTAGGTGATATATTTTTGCATTGCGGTTACCAGCCGTCAAATCAGATTATTTTTTTTTTTTTCATAATGAAAATATGATATTTTTCAAAATGTTTATTATTAATTTAATTAATTACGTGTGTGTGTGTGTGAATAAATTATATTAATTAAAGCATAATGAATAAAATTCTTTATTTATAAAATAATTGATGGTCCTGAAAAGGACCGTTTAAGATTGTAAAGAAAAAAATAAATTATAAAATTTATTTTTTCTTTGGTGATGTCTTCTTTTTGGCAATTTTAGGCCTTGTTGTTTTTGGTTTTGGGGATTTGGGTTTCTTTGTAGGCGTTTTAGTAGTTTTCTTTGCTTTTGAAGGCGACTTTGGTTTAACAATTTTTGCAGATGCCGTTTTCTTCTTCTCTAAAGTTGCAGACTTTTTAGTTTTAGCAGATTTTACTGTTTTCTTAACAGTAACAGCAGATTTAGTTTCTTTCTCTGCTTTCGGTTTTGATTTTGTTGCTGATTTTGAAACGGTTGCTTTCTTGGGTTTAGCAGTAGACGATGCAGATTTTTTTGTAACTGCAGTCGATGCTAATTTAAATGATCCAGATGCACCTTTACCTTTTGTTTGTACCAATACACCAGAAACAACACTAGCCTTAATATATTTCTTGATGAACGGAGCAAATTTTTCACCATCAACTTTATATGTAGCAGAAATATATTTTTTAATCGCCTGCAAAGATGAGCCACCACGTTCCTTTAAATTTTGTATTGCGTTATTGACCATAACAGCTGTTGACGGATGAGTGGCCTTTGGACGATCAATTTTCTTCTTATCTTTTTTAATTGCCGATTTCGGACTTGATTGCGGTTCAACACTACTTGTTGCAACGTCAGCCATTTTCAATAATAATGTTATTCGAAATAAAACGAAACACAGAATTTAACAAGTTTATTTTAACATTTGTATTTTGTTCGCCACAACGAACGGAATAGGTATATAGTAAAGACTGCGAGCTCAATGGTATGTGTGTGTTTGGTTAGTATTCGTGCGTTCATGTCGAAAAGAAATTCAATTTATACAATAATAGCACAAAGTAGATAAATGTTATAATATTTATTTAGAAGCATGTAGTTCATAAATATTATTTATAATAGTATATTTATGAAATATGTAATATTTAGTGATTTATTTCAGTTAATACTGGAGTATACATGCATTCGTAGGTGATGTGACATCATGAATATGTTATTTATTTGTTACATGTAGTATATATCAAGAAAATAATAATTAATACATATAAACAAGATATATATGTTTATGTAAATTGTAATATATTTTCAATTCTTTTATTGTTTTTCAAAATATAAGGTAAAAACTTTCGTTCATTATGTTACCACAAATATTCATAGTATTTACAATGATTTGTAGAACATAGTATGTATCTATAAAGGATAACTATTTGAATAAAATACGTAATACAATTATGTAATATATTAAACAAATAAATAGTTTAAATAAAATATAATTTACTTCATTTCTTACTTGATAGATGCAATGTTATAAGACATCGTTTAAATGATTTAAGTTATAATATAAAAGTATTAACTACTGAGCATATAATAATAATAATAATAATAATAATATTAATATAAGAAAATGAAATAAAAATGTCATATGATTTGTAGAAAAAATAGGAGAAATAATATTATAATTACCTGGTTTTCGGAAGTATAAAAATGACATAAATTGATATACCATTTCACTATATTATTTAATTATTTATATGTAATATCCATAAAATTTGCTGTCTGTTATTTATGGATAAGTGAACTGTGCACTATGAAAAACAATAGAACGTCAAAATAATCAACAATTTGCATGTAGAAAAATGTCGGCCAGTGATGAATCTAAAACAAAGCTAAAATCATGTATACAAAAACACAGATATTTCAAAATATCCACAAGTATAATAACTTGTTTGAAATAATAACCTAAAAAAAAGTAAATATTTCAGATTTCACATATAAACTGTATGAGCGATTGTAATGTTACCTACCTTTCTCGACATTCTATATAAAATATTAATATAATATATTTAAAATAAAATAAATCACCAATACACAACAGTTCATACAATCAGATTTATCATTTTTGACGTTTGAAGTTCTAATTACCAACTGTAAGTTATTGTTAGTATATACAAGTGCTAAGAGATGGCGCTGGTAGCAACTGTTATATTTTATAATTATTAGTTTTATTTATTTCTCCGTTATTTGAGAGTAGCTATCGTTTATTGAGTCATTCTTTATTATTGTAAAGTTATTTTTAGTTTTAATAATTTTTTTTTTGTTTGTTATTAACATCGCGGTAAAATCAAAATTATGAAGACTGTAAAATCGTAGTTGCTGCGAATGTCCATGATATTCATAATCGGTCGTCTGCCTGGGTTTATGTCTCTCCCCCGCCCCTGTCTGTCTTCTTAATACATATTCTCATTAAAGTTAATGTTTTTCTCAATAATAATGACTCAACTACACATTTGTAATTCTAGAATTTTTATAATTTCATCTATTTTCTTATCGATATCTACAATTGTTTATTAATGGGTATCTTCGATTGGGAAAAAAAAAAGAGCTCTGTAATTGCAGATCCCAAAAATTATAATGCTAGTTTTATATTAGGGACAAAGTTTGAGTTAAAAATTATTAATAATACATGTGTTCTGCAATTGCAGATCACGAAATAATTATACTATTTACAGATTTCATCAATATATACACATAATACTATAAAATTAATCTGGTCAAGTAAGCTATGTAAAATTTTATGTTTGTCATAATGATGAGTTGTCTAGACACTTTTAATTCTATAATATATGTATTGTTTGTAACATCAACCAAGATCTAAAATTTTGGAAAACTATTGTTCTGAAATTAAAGATCCGAATAATAATATTTAAGAAGTACAAATTATTATGTAAATCCCATAAGAAAGACTCAGTAGGATTATTCAAAGAGATAATAAGTTTATCCCAAAGATAATAATACCTTTTGAGAAGTACAGATTATCATAATTACTTATAAAATATCTATATTTATCGTATAATTAACACACTATTAAACATCGCTAAGATGACAAGTTCTGCAATTGCAGATTCCAATAATAATAATAAAAATACTTAATGCACGATTTAAAAATAAAGAATTGTGCAATTGTAGATCGTAATAATAATAATAGTCATGAAATATAATTTATTGGTATTGTATTAATATGATACTGGAGAAATAAAATACATTGAAATTAAGTTCTGCAATTGCAGATCTTATAATTATTTCCTTATATGTCTCCGTGGACACATAATGTATTATAAATCTCATAATTACTTGTGAAATTACTATACTTTTCGGTTAGTAAGTCTGCAATTTCAGATCCCGAAGCAAGATAAATATGAATAACAAAAGGAAGAAAAAAAAAAACAGACAGACAGACAAATCAGTTTAATTCATAATGTATCTATATTTAAGCAACAACACAATATATATATAACAAACAAACAAAGAAAAAGAAAGAAAGAAAGAATGAATGAAAGAAAAAGAAATAGATACTATTCATTGTTTTTCCTACTAATTTAGTTCACTCACCATCATCATATTATACTCTCAAATGTCCTACTCATTATTTATATTTGTCGCTAACGATATATTTCGTTAGGGTCCACTAACTAAATAATAATAAATTCTATTTTTGCATCAATCATTTCAATACATATCTTTTTTCAAAATTTATTTTGTGGTCCTGAAAAGGACCGATGATTTGTGTTTATTACTAAGAAACAACAATTTATGTTGATTTCTCAGTCTTCTTTGGCAGCAATACAGCCTGAATATTTGGCAGTACACCACCTTGAGCGATTGTAACACCAGACAATAGTTTATTCAATTCTTCATCATTACGGATGGCCAGTTGTAAATGTCTTGGAATTATTCTGGTCTTTTTATTGTCACGGGCAGCATTACCGGCAAGCTCAAGTACTTCAGCGGCTAAATATTCCATAACGGCCGCCAAATAGACAGGAGCACCGGCACCGACACGTTCTGCGTAATTACCTTTACGCAATAATCTATGAATACGACCAACTGGAAATTGTAATCCAGCACGATTCGAACGACTCTTTGCCTTCCCCTTAACTTTACCACCTTTACCACGACCAGACATTATTGAAAATTAAATATAAACTGAATAACAAACGAATAACACGTATGTCAGCAGCGATGTAACAAAAATTTTCGAAATTTTTACTTATATACACTCTGCCGTACAGATGTGTGCAGTCTGTTGCCCGAACCAATACGACAACGCCGTACTTCAGTGTATCGTATCCATGCTGATGCCTATACGCACCACGGGAGGCGGGTCGGCGTTAGGTTGGGTTATGTATATATAACTGAGACGTTTCTTCCTGTTTTTTAATAGTTTCAATTTTTAGAAACTTTTGCTATTGTTTAGTGACTGTTATTCAACATGCCACCTAAAACAAGCGGAAAAGCCGCTAAGAAGGCGGGTAAAGCTCAGAAAAATATATCTAAAGATGACAAGAAAAAGAAACGGCGCAGGAAGGAAAGTTACGCAATGTACATTTACAAAGTACTGAAACAAGTTCATCCCGATACTGGTATTTCTAGTAAAGCGATGAGCATTATGAACAGTTTTGTAAATGATATATTTGAGCGTATTGCTGCTGAAGCTTCCCGTTTGGCACACTACAACAAACGTTCAACAATCACTAGTCGGGAAATTCAAACAGCTGTCCGTCTATTGTTACCTGGTGAACTTGCAAAACACGCTGTTAGTGAAGGCACTAAAGCTGTTACCAAATATACAAGTTCAAAGTAAAAATGTATTTATACATTTTTATCAATAAAAATCGGCTCTTTTCAGAGCCACAACATTAATTAAATTAAAGAATTTTATCAAACATATGCTTATTTATATAATAAATACATATATTATACTTAATTCTTTCTTTTTATGTTATATATAAGTTTACTAAACTTACATGTTTTTATTTACAAACGAAGACTAGCATTGTAGTATCTAAATCAACGCAATATGAATAATTGTTGACGCAATGTATGCGCGGCATGGTCATTACCTTAAGTTGATGTAATGCACGTTGCGTACATAGTATGTATGTATTATACGTTATTGGTCACTTATTGCGTCTACAACAAATAGACGTCATTGTTATTATTTATTCATTTAATATGTTATTACACTTTCTGTTCTTTATCTAATCAGTAAATTTTTATATTTTGTTTAAAACACATAGTTTATAAAGTATAAAAGATATTTATTATATATAATAATTAGGAAATTTTTAAAATAATTAAAAAAGATTGTTGTATGTATGTAACAAACATGATATTAAAAATTCTTTTCTTTAATAAAATCTAGTGGCCCTGAAAAGGGCCTGTTTTTCTTGCATACTATATAAAATAATATGCATTTAACCACCAAAACCGTACAAAGTACGACCTTGACGTTTTAGCGCATAAACAACATCCATGGCGGTAACAGTTTTCCTCTTGGCATGTTCAGTGTATGTTACAGCATCCCTAATAACATTTTCTAGGAATACTTTTAACACACCACGAGTTTCTTCATAAATTAAACCAGAAATACGTTTCACACCGCCACGACGGGCTAAACGTCTAATAGCTGGTTTAGTGATACCTTGGATGTTATCACGTAAAACTTTACGATGACGTTTAGCGCCACCCTTTCCTAATCCCTTACCACCTTTGCCACGACCAGTCATTTTTAATAAATGTATTGGTAAAACACTGATAAAGTGTAAACAAACAACGTAACAAGTTAAAATTTTCAACGAATAAATCTACTATATATAGCCTACATGCAACGCATATAATGGTGGGGACAAGTTCTAAACCAATGACGGTACTAGTATCGTTCCCGCTCGATGTAGTCGGACACACATGTTATATATATTGCAGAGCGAGAAATTTTACCGCGTTCTGTTACACGTTAACATTTGTGACGTAATAGTTAATAATGGCGCGTACTAAGCAAACTGCTCGTAAATCGACTGGTGGTAAAGCACCACGAAAACAATTAGCAACAAAAGCTGCCCGTAAAAGTGCTCCTGCTACAGGAGGTGTTAAGAAACCTCACAGATACAGGCCTGGCACTGTTGCATTGCGTGAAATTCGTCGTTATCAAAAGAGTACTGAACTTTTGATTCGTAAATTGCCGTTTCAACGTCTTGTTCGTGAAATCGCTCAAGATTTCAAAACCGATTTACGTTTCCAAAGTTCAGCTGTAATGGCTTTACAAGAAGCGAGTGAAGCATATCTCGTCGGTTTATTCGAAGATACTAATTTATGCGCAATTCACGCTAAACGTGTGACAATTATGCCAAAGGACATTCAATTGGCCAGACGTATTCGTGGGGAACGTGCTTAAATTCTATTGTTTTGTCATTTATTGACGAACAATAAACAAAAATCGGTTCTTTTCAGAACCACTAATTAATTTTCAATTAAAGAATTGTAATTAAATCAATCATTGTTTACGATGAATATATATTTATAAGTATCAAATAATTGAAATTTTGTATATTAAATGAAAAATGATATATTACTGATTTTATTATAAATGAATTATTTTTTTTACTAAAACTGTTTTTTTTTTTTAATTTCTAAATAAAATATCAATTTTAATTGATAATAAAATGAATTAAAACCATAGATAAAAATATGATCTCGGTAGGTGATATATTTTTGCATTGCGGTTACCAGCCGTCAAATCAGATTATTTTTTTTTTTTTCATAATGAAAATATGATATTTTTCAAAATGTTTATTATTAATTTAATTAATTACGTGTGTGTGTGTGTGAATAAATTATATTAATTAAAGCATAATGAATAAAATTCTTTATTTATAAAATAATTGATGGTCCTGAAAAGGACCGTTTAAGATTGTAAAGAAAAAAATAAATTATAAAATTTATTTTTTCTTTGGTGATGTCTTCTTTTTGGCAATTTTAGGCCTTGTTGTTTTTGGTTTTGGGGATTTGGGTTTCTTTGTAGGCGTTTTAGTAGTTTTCTTTGCTTTTGAAGGCGACTTTGGTTTAACAATTTTTGCAGATGCCGTTTTCTTCTTCTCTAAAGTTGCAGACTTTTTAGTTTTAGCAGATTTTACTGTTTTCTTAACAGTAACAGCAGATTTAGTTTCTTTCTCTGCTTTCGGTTTTGATTTTGTTGCTGATTTTGAAACGGTTGCTTTCTTGGGTTTAGCAGTAGACGATGCAGATTTTTTTGTAACTGCAGTCGATGCTAATTTAAATGATCCAGATGCACCTTTACCTTTTGTTTGTACCAATACACCAGAAACAACACTAGCCTTAATATATTTCTTGATGAACGGAGCAAATTTTTCACCATCAACTTTATATGTAGCAGAAATATATTTTTTAATCGCCTGCAAAGATGAGCCACCACGTTCCTTTAAATTTTGTATTGCGTTATTGACCATAACAGCTGTTGACGGATGAGTGGCCTTTGGACGATCAATTTTCTTCTTATCTTTTTTAATTGCCGATTTCGGACTTGATTGCGGTTCAACACTACTTGTTGCAACGTCAGCCATTTTCAATAATAATGTTATTCGAAATAAAACGAAACACAGAATTTAACAAGTTTATTTTAACATTTGTATTTTGTTCGCCACAACGAACGGAATAGGTATATAGTAAAGACTGCGAGCTCAATGGTATGTGTGTGTTTGGTTAGTATTCGTGCGTTCATGTCGAAAAGAAATTCAATTTATACAATAATAGCACAAAGTAGATAAATGTTATAATATTTATTTAGAAGCATGTAGTTCATAAATATTATTTATAATAGTATATTTATGAAATATGTAATATTTAGTGATTTATTTCAGTTAATACTGGAGTATACATGCATTCGTAGGTGATGTGACATCATGAATATGTTATTTATTTGTTACATGTAGTATATATCAAGAAAATAATAATTAATACATATAAACAAGATATATATGTTTATGTAAATTGTAATATATTTTCAATTCTTTTATTGTTTTTCAAAATATAAGGTAAAAACTTTCGTTCATTATGTTACCACAAATATTCATAGTATTTACAATGATTTGTAGAACATAGTATGTATCTATAAAGGATAACTATTTGAATAAAATACGTAATACAATTATGTAATATATTAAACAAATAAATAGTTTAAATAAAATATAATTTACTTCATTTCTTACTTGATAGATGCAATGTTATAAGACATCGTTTAAATGATTTAAGTTATAATATAAAAGTATTAACTACTGAGCATATAATAATAATAATAATAATAATAATATTAATATAAGAAAATGAAATAAAAATGTCATATGATTTGTAGAAAAAATAGGAGAAATAATATTATAATTACCTGGTTTTCGGAAGTATAAAAATGACATAAATTGATATACCATTTCACTATATTATTTAATTATTTATATGTAATATCCATAAAATTTGCTGTCTGTTATTTATGGATAAGTGAACTGTGCACTATGAAAAACAATAGAACGTCAAAATAATCAACAATTTGCATGTAGAAAAATGTCGGCCAGTGATGAATCTAAAACAAAGCTAAAATCATGTATACAAAAACACAGATATTTCAAAATATCCACAAGTATAATAACTTGTTTGAAATAATAACCTAAAAAAAAGTAAATATTTCAGATTTCACATATAAACTGTATGAGCGATTGTAATGTTACCTACCTTTCTCGACATTCTATATAAAATATTAATATAATATATTTAAAATAAAATAAATCACCAATACACAACAGTTCATACAATCAGATTTATCATTTTTGACGTTTGAAGTTCTAATTACCAACTGTAAGTTATTGTTAGTATATACAAGTGCTAAGAGATGGCGCTGGTAGCAACTGTTATATTTTATAATTATTAGTTTTATTTATTTCTCCGTTATTTGAGAGTAGCTATCGTTTATTGAGTCATTCTTTATTATTGTAAAGTTATTTTTAGTTTTAATAATTTTTTTTTTGTTTGTTATTAACATCGCGGTAAAATCAAAATTATGAAGACTGTAAAATCGTAGTTGCTGCGAATGTCCATGATATTCATAATCGGTCGTCTGCCTGGGTTTATGTCTCTCCCCCGCCCCTGTCTGTCTTCTTAATACATATTCTCATTAAAGTTAATGTTTTTCTCAATAATAATGACTCAACTACACATTTGTAATTCTAGAATTTTTATAATTTCATCTATTTTCTTATCGATATCTACAATTGTTTATTAATGGGTATCTTCGATTGGGAAAAAAAAAAGAGCTCTGTAATTGCAGATCCCAAAAATTATAATGCTAGTTTTATATTAGGGACAAAGTTTGAGTTAAAAATTATTAATAATACATGTGTTCTGCAATTGCAGATCACGAAATAATTATACTATTTACAGATTTCATCAATATATACACATAATACTATAAAATTAATCTGGTCAAGTAAGCTATGTAAAATTTTATGTTTGTCATAATGATGAGTTGTCTAGACACTTTTAATTCTATAATATATGTATTGTTTGTAACATCAACCAAGATCTAAAATTTTGGAAAACTATTGTTCTGAAATTAAAGATCCGAATAATAATATTTAAGAAGTACAAATTATTATGTAAATCCCATAAGAAAGACTCAGTAGGATTATTCAAAGAGATAATAAGTTTATCCCAAAGATAATAATACCTTTTGAGAAGTACAGATTATCATAATTACTTATAAAATATCTATATTTATCGTATAATTAACACACTATTAAACATCGCTAAGATGACAAGTTCTGCAATTGCAGATTCCAATAATAATAATAAAAATACTTAATGCACGATTTAAAAATAAAGAATTGTGCAATTGTAGATCGTAATAATAATAATAGTCATGAAATATAATTTATTGGTATTGTATTAATATGATACTGGAGAAATAAAATACATTGAAATTAAGTTCTGCAATTGCAGATCTTATAATTATTTCCTTATATGTCTCCGTGGACACATAATGTATTATAAATCTCATAATTACTTGTGAAATTACTATACTTTTCGGTTAGTAAGTCTGCAATTTCAGATCCCGAAGCAAGATAAATATGAATAACAAAAGGAAGAAAAAAAAAAACAGACAGACAGACAAATCAGTTTAATTCATAATGTATCTATATTTAAGCAACAACACAATATATATATAACAAACAAACAAAGAAAAAGAAAGAAAGAAAGAATGAATGAAAGAAAAAGAAATAGATACTATTCATTGTTTTTCCTACTAATTTAGTTCACTCACCATCATCATATTATACTCTCAAATGTCCTACTCATTATTTATATTTGTCGCTAACGATATATTTCGTTAGGGTCCACTAACTAAATAATAATAAATTCTATTTTTGCATCAATCATTTCAATACATATCTTTTTTCAAAATTTATTTTGTGGTCCTGAAAAGGACCGATGATTTGTGTTTATTACTAAGAAACAACAATTTATGTTGATTTCTCAGTCTTCTTTGGCAGCAATACAGCCTGAATATTTGGCAGTACACCACCTTGAGCGATTGTAACACCAGACAATAGTTTATTCAATTCTTCATCATTACGGATGGCCAGTTGTAAATGTCTTGGAATTATTCTGGTCTTTTTATTGTCACGGGCAGCATTACCGGCAAGCTCAAGTACTTCAGCGGCTAAATATTCCATAACGGCCGCCAAATAGACAGGAGCACCGGCACCGACACGTTCTGCGTAATTACCTTTACGCAATAATCTATGAATACGACCAACTGGAAATTGTAATCCAGCACGATTCGAACGACTCTTTGCCTTCCCCTTAACTTTACCACCTTTACCACGACCAGACATTATTGAAAATTAAATATAAACTGAATAACAAACGAATAACACGTATGTCAGCAGCGATGTAACAAAAATTTTCGAAATTTTTACTTATATACACTCTGCCGTACAGATGTGTGCAGTCTGTTGCCCGAACCAATACGACAACGCCGTACTTCAGTGTATCGTATCCATGCTGATGCCTATACGCACCACGGGAGGCGGGTCGGCGTTAGGTTGGGTTATGTATATATAACTGAGACGTTTCTTCCTGGTGATTACGGATGCGCCCTGGTACGTCCGGAACGATCAAATACATCGCGATCTTCGGCTGGAAAGCATTGAAGACTTCATTAAAGAAGGGGCCAAGAAGTTCTTCGCACAAGTTGAAGAACACCAAAACAATGGCATCAGAACCGCTGGCGAAGACTACAACATCGACACGGTATTAAAATACAAACGCCCCAGGATGGTGCTCGCCCACCAATAACAAAATAGCGCAGCCAAGCCAGCGCAAAAATTTTAAAAAACCAGTAACTAAAATAAACATGATGAAGGTGTAGAAGGCTACAAAAGTCTGGGACACCGTAAAGCCAGAGGAATATTGACTGTTTTTTAATAGTTTCAATTTTTAGAAACTTTTGCTATTGTTTAGTGACTGTTATTCAACATGCCACCTAAAACAAGCGGAAAAGCCGCTAAGAAGGCGGGTAAAGCTCAGAAAAATATATCTAAAGATGACAAGAAAAAGAAACGGCGCAGGAAGGAAAGTTACGCAATGTACATTTACAAAGTACTGAAACAAGTTCATCCCGATACTGGTATTTCTAGTAAAGCGATGAGCATTATGAACAGTTTTGTAAATGATATATTTGAGCGTATTGCTGCTGAAGCTTCCCGTTTGGCACACTACAACAAACGTTCAACAATCACTAGTCGGGAAATTCAAACAGCTGTCCGTCTATTGTTACCTGGTGAACTTGCAAAACACGCTGTTAGTGAAGGCACTAAAGCTGTTACCAAATATACAAGTTCAAAGTAAAAATGTATTTATACATTTTTATCAATAAAAATCGGCTCTTTTCAGAGCCACAACATTAATTAAATTAAAGAATTTTATCAAACATATGCTTATTTATATAATAAATACATATATTATACTTAATTCTTTCTTTTTATGTTATATATAAGTTTACTAAACTTACATGTTTTTATTTACAAACGAAGACTAGCATTGTAGTATCTAAATCAACGCAATATGAATAATTGTTGACGCAATGTATGCGCGGCATGGTCATTACCTTAAGTTGATGTAATGCACGTTGCGTACATAGTATGTATGTATTATACGTTATTGGTCACTTATTGCGTCTACAACAAATAGACGTCATTGTTATTATTTATTCATTTAATATGTTATTACACTTTCTGTTCTTTATCTAATCAGTAAATTTTTATATTTTGTTTAAAACACATAGTTTATAAAGTATAAAAGATATTTATTATATATAATAATTAGGAAATTTTTAAAATAATTAAAAAAGATTGTTGTATGTATGTAACAAACATGATATTAAAAATTCTTTTCTTTAATAAAATCTAGTGGCCCTGAAAAGGGCCTGTTTTTCTTGCATACTATATAAAATAATATGCATTTAACCACCAAAACCGTACAAAGTACGACCTTGACGTTTTAGCGCATAAACAACATCCATGGCGGTAACAGTTTTCCTCTTGGCATGTTCAGTGTATGTTACAGCATCCCTAATAACATTTTCTAGGAATACTTTTAACACACCACGAGTTTCTTCATAAATTAAACCAGAAATACGTTTCACACCGCCACGACGGGCTAAACGTCTAATAGCTGGTTTAGTGATACCTTGGATGTTATCACGTAAAACTTTACGATGACGTTTAGCGCCACCCTTTCCTAATCCCTTACCACCTTTGCCACGACCAGTCATTTTTAATAAATGTATTGGTAAAACACTGATAAAGTGTAAACAAACAACGTAACAAGTTAAAATTTTCAACGAATAAATCTACTATATATAGCCTACATGCAACGCATATAATGGTGGGGACAAGTTCTAAACCAATGACGGTACTAGTATCGTTCCCGCTCGATGTAGTCGGACACACATGTTATATATATTGCAGAGCGAGAAATTTTACCGCGTTCTGTTACACGTTAACATTTGTGACGTAATAGTTAATAATGGCGCGTACTAAGCAAACTGCTCGTAAATCGACTGGTGGTAAAGCACCACGAAAACAATTAGCAACAAAAGCTGCCCGTAAAAGTGCTCCTGCTACAGGAGGTGTTAAGAAACCTCACAGATACAGGCCTGGCACTGTTGCATTGCGTGAAATTCGTCGTTATCAAAAGAGTACTGAACTTTTGATTCGTAAATTGCCGTTTCAACGTCTTGTTCGTGAAATCGCTCAAGATTTCAAAACCGATTTACGTTTCCAAAGTTCAGCTGTAATGGCTTTACAAGAAGCGAGTGAAGCATATCTCGTCGGTTTATTCGAAGATACTAATTTATGCGCAATTCACGCTAAACGTGTGACAATTATGCCAAAGGACATTCAATTGGCCAGACGTATTCGTGGGGAACGTGCTTAAATTCTATTGTTTTGTCATTTATTGACGAACAATAAACAAAAATCGGTTCTTTTCAGAACCACTAATTAATTTTCAATTAAAGAATTGTAATTAAATCAATCATTGTTTACGATGAATATATATTTATAAGTATCAAATAATTGAAATTTTGTATATTAAATGAAAAATGATATATTACTGATTTTATTATAAATGAATTATTTTTTTTACTAAAACTGTTTTTTTTTTTTAATTTCTAAATAAAATATCAATTTTAATTGATAATAAAATGAATTAAAACCATAGATAAAAATATGATCTCGGTAGGTGATATATTTTTGCATTGCGGTTACCAGCCGTCAAATCAGATTATTTTTTTTTTTTTCATAATGAAAATATGATATTTTTCAAAATGTTTATTATTAATTTAATTAATTACGTGTGTGTGTGTGTGAATAAATTATATTAATTAAAGCATAATGAATAAAATTCTTTATTTATAAAATAATTGATGGTCCTGAAAAGGACCGTTTAAGATTGTAAAGAAAAAAATAAATTATAAAATTTATTTTTTCTTTGGTGATGTCTTCTTTTTGGCAATTTTAGGCCTTGTTGTTTTTGGTTTTGGGGATTTGGGTTTCTTTGTAGGCGTTTTAGTAGTTTTCTTTGCTTTTGAAGGCGACTTTGGTTTAACAATTTTTGCAGATGCCGTTTTCTTCTTCTCTAAAGTTGCAGACTTTTTAGTTTTAGCAGATTTTACTGTTTTCTTAACAGTAACAGCAGATTTAGTTTCTTTCTCTGCTTTCGGTTTTGATTTTGTTGCTGATTTTGAAACGGTTGCTTTCTTGGGTTTAGCAGTAGACGATGCAGATTTTTTTGTAACTGCAGTCGATGCTAATTTAAATGATCCAGATGCACCTTTACCTTTTGTTTGTACCAATACACCAGAAACAACACTAGCCTTAATATATTTCTTGATGAACGGAGCAAATTTTTCACCATCAACTTTATATGTAGCAGAAATATATTTTTTAATCGCCTGCAAAGATGAGCCACCACGTTCCTTTAAATTTTGTATTGCGTTATTGACCATAACAGCTGTTGACGGATGAGTGGCCTTTGGACGATCAATTTTCTTCTTATCTTTTTTAATTGCCGATTTCGGACTTGATTGCGGTTCAACACTACTTGTTGCAACGTCAGCCATTTTCAATAATAATGTTATTCGAAATAAAACGAAACACAGAATTTAACAAGTTTATTTTAACATTTGTATTTTGTTCGCCACAACGAACGGAATAGGTATATAGTAAAGACTGCGAGCTCAATGGTATGTGTGTGTTTGGTTAGTATTCGTGCGTTCATGTCGAAAAGAAATTCAATTTATACAATAATAGCACAAAGTAGATAAATGTTATAATATTTATTTAGAAGCATGTAGTTCATAAATATTATTTATAATAGTATATTTATGAAATATGTAATATTTAGTGATTTATTTCAGTTAATACTGGAGTATACATGCATTCGTAGGTGATGTGACATCATGAATATGTTATTTATTTGTTACATGTAGTATATATCAAGAAAATAATAATTAATACATATAAACAAGATATATATGTTTATGTAAATTGTAATATATTTTCAATTCTTTTATTGTTTTTCAAAATATAAGGTAAAAACTTTCGTTCATTATGTTACCACAAATATTCATAGTATTTACAATGATTTGTAGAACATAGTATGTATCTATAAAGGATAACTATTTGAATAAAATACGTAATACAATTATGTAATATATTAAACAAATAAATAGTTTAAATAAAATATAATTTACTTCATTTCTTACTTGATAGATGCAATGTTATAAGACATCGTTTAAATGATTTAAGTTATAATATAAAAGTATTAACTACTGAGCATATAATAATAATAATAATAATAATAATATTAATATAAGAAAATGAAATAAAAATGTCATATGATTTGTAGAAAAAATAGGAGAAATAATATTATAATTACCTGGTTTTCGGAAGTATAAAAATGACATAAATTGATATACCATTTCACTATATTATTTAATTATTTATATGTAATATCCATAAAATTTGCTGTCTGTTATTTATGGATAAGTGAACTGTGCACTATGAAAAACAATAGAACGTCAAAATAATCAACAATTTGCATGTAGAAAAATGTCGGCCAGTGATGAATCTAAAACAAAGCTAAAATCATGTATACAAAAACACAGATATTTCAAAATATCCACAAGTATAATAACTTGTTTGAAATAATAACCTAAAAAAAAGTAAATATTTCAGATTTCACATATAAACTGTATGAGCGATTGTAATGTTACCTACCTTTCTCGACATTCTATATAAAATATTAATATAATATATTTAAAATAAAATAAATCACCAATACACAACAGTTCATACAATCAGATTTATCATTTTTGACGTTTGAAGTTCTAATTACCAACTGTAAGTTATTGTTAGTATATACAAGTGCTAAGAGATGGCGCTGGTAGCAACTGTTATATTTTATAATTATTAGTTTTATTTATTTCTCCGTTATTTGAGAGTAGCTATCGTTTATTGAGTCATTCTTTATTATTGTAAAGTTATTTTTAGTTTTAATAATTTTTTTTTTGTTTGTTATTAACATCGCGGTAAAATCAAAATTATGAAGACTGTAAAATCGTAGTTGCTGCGAATGTCCATGATATTCATAATCGGTCGTCTGCCTGGGTTTATGTCTCTCCCCCGCCCCTGTCTGTCTTCTTAATACATATTCTCATTAAAGTTAATGTTTTTCTCAATAATAATGACTCAACTACACATTTGTAATTCTAGAATTTTTATAATTTCATCTATTTTCTTATCGATATCTACAATTGTTTATTAATGGGTATCTTCGATTGGGAAAAAAAAAAGAGCTCTGTAATTGCAGATCCCAAAAATTATAATGCTAGTTTTATATTAGGGACAAAGTTTGAGTTAAAAATTATTAATAATACATGTGTTCTGCAATTGCAGATCACGAAATAATTATACTATTTACAGATTTCATCAATATATACACATAATACTATAAAATTAATCTGGTCAAGTAAGCTATGTAAAATTTTATGTTTGTCATAATGATGAGTTGTCTAGACACTTTTAATTCTATAATATATGTATTGTTTGTAACATCAACCAAGATCTAAAATTTTGGAAAACTATTGTTCTGAAATTAAAGATCCGAATAATAATATTTAAGAAGTACAAATTATTATGTAAATCCCATAAGAAAGACTCAGTAGGATTATTCAAAGAGATAATAAGTTTATCCCAAAGATAATAATACCTTTTGAGAAGTACAGATTATCATAATTACTTATAAAATATCTATATTTATCGTATAATTAACACACTATTAAACATCGCTAAGATGACAAGTTCTGCAATTGCAGATTCCAATAATAATAATAAAAATACTTAATGCACGATTTAAAAATAAAGAATTGTGCAATTGTAGATCGTAATAATAATAATAGTCATGAAATATAATTTATTGGTATTGTATTAATATGATACTGGAGAAATAAAATACATTGAAATTAAGTTCTGCAATTGCAGATCTTATAATTATTTCCTTATATGTCTCCGTGGACACATAATGTATTATAAATCTCATAATTACTTGTGAAATTACTATACTTTTCGGTTAGTAAGTCTGCAATTTCAGATCCCGAAGCAAGATAAATATGAATAACAAAAGGAAGAAAAAAAAAAACAGACAGACAGACAAATCAGTTTAATTCATAATGTATCTATATTTAAGCAACAACACAATATATATATAACAAACAAACAAAGAAAAAGAAAGAAAGAAAGAATGAATGAAAGAAAAAGAAATAGATACTATTCATTGTTTTTCCTACTAATTTAGTTCACTCACCATCATCATATTATACTCTCAAATGTCCTACTCATTATTTATATTTGTCGCTAACGATATATTTCGTTAGGGTCCACTAACTAAATAATAATAAATTCTATTTTTGCATCAATCATTTCAATACATATCTTTTTTCAAAATTTATTTTGTGGTCCTGAAAAGGACCGATGATTTGTGTTTATTACTAAGAAACAACAATTTATGTTGATTTCTCAGTCTTCTTTGGCAGCAATACAGCCTGAATATTTGGCAGTACACCACCTTGAGCGATTGTAACACCAGACAATAGTTTATTCAATTCTTCATCATTACGGATGGCCAGTTGTAAATGTCTTGGAATTATTCTGGTCTTTTTATTGTCACGGGCAGCATTACCGGCAAGCTCAAGTACTTCAGCGGCTAAATATTCCATAACGGCCGCCAAATAGACAGGAGCACCGGCACCGACACGTTCTGCGTAATTACCTTTACGCAATAATCTATGAATACGACCAACTGGAAATTGTAATCCAGCACGATTCGAACGACTCTTTGCCTTCCCCTTAACTTTACCACCTTTACCACGACCAGACATTATTGAAAATTAAATATAAACTGAATAACAAACGAATAACACGTATGTCAGCAGCGATGTAACAAAAATTTTCGAAATTTTTACTTATATACACTCTGCCGTACAGATGTGTGCAGTCTGTTGCCCGAACCAATACGACAACGCCGTACTTCAGTGTATCGTATCCATGCTGATGCCTATACGCACCACGGGAGGCGGGTCGGCGTTAGGTTGGGTTATGTATATATAACTGAGACGTTTCTTCCTGTTTTTTAATAGTTTCAATTTTTAGAAACTTTTGCTATTGTTTAGTGACTGTTATTCAACATGCCACCTAAAACAAGCGGAAAAGCCGCTAAGAAGGCGGGTAAAGCTCAGAAAAATATATCTAAAGATGACAAGAAAAAGAAACGGCGCAGGAAGGAAAGTTACGCAATGTACATTTACAAAGTACTGAAACAAGTTCATCCCGATACTGGTATTTCTAGTAAAGCGATGAGCATTATGAACAGTTTTGTAAATGATATATTTGAGCGTATTGCTGCTGAAGCTTCCCGTTTGGCACACTACAACAAACGTTCAACAATCACTAGTCGGGAAATTCAAACAGCTGTCCGTCTATTGTTACCTGGTGAACTTGCAAAACACGCTGTTAGTGAAGGCACTAAAGCTGTTACCAAATATACAAGTTCAAAGTAAAAATGTATTTATACATTTTTATCAATAAAAATCGGCTCTTTTCAGAGCCACAACATTAATTAAATTAAAGAATTTTATCAAACATATGCTTATTTATATAATAAATACATATATTATACTTAATTCTTTCTTTTTATGTTATATATAAGTTTACTAAACTTACATGTTTTTATTTACAAACGAAGACTAGCATTGTAGTATCTAAATCAACGCAATATGAATAATTGTTGACGCAATGTATGCGCGGCATGGTCATTACCTTAAGTTGATGTAATGCACGTTGCGTACATAGTATGTATGTATTATACGTTATTGGTCACTTATTGCGTCTACAACAAATAGACGTCATTGTTATTATTTATTCATTTAATATGTTATTACACTTTCTGTTCTTTATCTAATCAGTAAATTTTTATATTTTGTTTAAAACACATAGTTTATAAAGTATAAAAGATATTTATTATATATAATAATTAGGAAATTTTTAAAATAATTAAAAAAGATTGTTGTATGTATGTAACAAACATGATATTAAAAATTCTTTTCTTTAATAAAATCTAGTGGCCCTGAAAAGGGCCTGTTTTTCTTGCATACTATATAAAATAATATGCATTTAACCACCAAAACCGTACAAAGTACGACCTTGACGTTTTAGCGCATAAACAACATCCATGGCGGTAACAGTTTTCCTCTTGGCATGTTCAGTGTATGTTACAGCATCCCTAATAACATTTTCTAGGAATACTTTTAACACACCACGAGTTTCTTCATAAATTAAACCAGAAATACGTTTCACACCGCCACGACGGGCTAAACGTCTAATAGCTGGTTTAGTGATACCTTGGATGTTATCACGTAAAACTTTACGATGACGTTTAGCGCCACCCTTTCCTAATCCCTTACCACCTTTGCCACGACCAGTCATTTTTAATAAATGTATTGGTAAAACACTGATAAAGTGTAAACAAACAACGTAACAAGTTAAAATTTTCAACGAATAAATCTACTATATATAGCCTACATGCAACGCATATAATGGTGGGGACAAGTTCTAAACCAATGACGGTACTAGTATCGTTCCCGCTCGATGTAGTCGGACACACATGTTATATATATTGCAGAGCGAGAAATTTTACCGCGTTCTGTTACACGTTAACATTTGTGACGTAATAGTTAATAATGGCGCGTACTAAGCAAACTGCTCGTAAATCGACTGGTGGTAAAGCACCACGAAAACAATTAGCAACAAAAGCTGCCCGTAAAAGTGCTCCTGCTACAGGAGGTGTTAAGAAACCTCACAGATACAGGCCTGGCACTGTTGCATTGCGTGAAATTCGTCGTTATCAAAAGAGTACTGAACTTTTGATTCGTAAATTGCCGTTTCAACGTCTTGTTCGTGAAATCGCTCAAGATTTCAAAACCGATTTACGTTTCCAAAGTTCAGCTGTAATGGCTTTACAAGAAGCGAGTGAAGCATATCTCGTCGGTTTATTCGAAGATACTAATTTATGCGCAATTCACGCTAAACGTGTGACAATTATGCCAAAGGACATTCAATTGGCCAGACGTATTCGTGGGGAACGTGCTTAAATTCTATTGTTTTGTCATTTATTGACGAACAATAAACAAAAATCGGTTCTTTTCAGAACCACTAATTAATTTTCAATTAAAGAATTGTAATTAAATCAATCATTGTTTACGATGAATATATATTTATAAGTATCAAATAATTGAAATTTTGTATATTAAATGAAAAATGATATATTACTGATTTTATTATAAATGAATTATTTTTTTTACTAAAACTGTTTTTTTTTTTTAATTTCTAAATAAAATATCAATTTTAATTGATAATAAAATGAATTAAAACCATAGATAAAAATATGATCTCGGTAGGTGATATATTTTTGCATTGCGGTTACCAGCCGTCAAATCAGATTATTTTTTTTTTTTTCATAATGAAAATATGATATTTTTCAAAATGTTTATTATTAATTTAATTAATTACGTGTGTGTGTGTGTGAATAAATTATATTAATTAAAGCATAATGAATAAAATTCTTTATTTATAAAATAATTGATGGTCCTGAAAAGGACCGTTTAAGATTGTAAAGAAAAAAATAAATTATAAAATTTATTTTTTCTTTGGTGATGTCTTCTTTTTGGCAATTTTAGGCCTTGTTGTTTTTGGTTTTGGGGATTTGGGTTTCTTTGTAGGCGTTTTAGTAGTTTTCTTTGCTTTTGAAGGCGACTTTGGTTTAACAATTTTTGCAGATGCCGTTTTCTTCTTCTCTAAAGTTGCAGACTTTTTAGTTTTAGCAGATTTTACTGTTTTCTTAACAGTAACAGCAGATTTAGTTTCTTTCTCTGCTTTCGGTTTTGATTTTGTTGCTGATTTTGAAACGGTTGCTTTCTTGGGTTTAGCAGTAGACGATGCAGATTTTTTTGTAACTGCAGTCGATGCTAATTTAAATGATCCAGATGCACCTTTACCTTTTGTTTGTACCAATACACCAGAAACAACACTAGCCTTAATATATTTCTTGATGAACGGAGCAAATTTTTCACCATCAACTTTATATGTAGCAGAAATATATTTTTTAATCGCCTGCAAAGATGAGCCACCACGTTCCTTTAAATTTTGTATTGCGTTATTGACCATAACAGCTGTTGACGGATGAGTGGCCTTTGGACGATCAATTTTCTTCTTATCTTTTTTAATTGCCGATTTCGGACTTGATTGCGGTTCAACACTACTTGTTGCAACGTCAGCCATTTTCAATAATAATGTTATTCGAAATAAAACGAAACACAGAATTTAACAAGTTTATTTTAACATTTGTATTTTGTTCGCCACAACGAACGGAATAGGTATATAGTAAAGACTGCGAGCTCAATGGTATGTGTGTGTTTGGTTAGTATTCGTGCGTTCATGTCGAAAAGAAATTCAATTTATACAATAATAGCACAAAGTAGATAAATGTTATAATATTTATTTAGAAGCATGTAGTTCATAAATATTATTTATAATAGTATATTTATGAAATATGTAATATTTAGTGATTTATTTCAGTTAATACTGGAGTATACATGCATTCGTAGGTGATGTGACATCATGAATATGTTATTTATTTGTTACATGTAGTATATATCAAGAAAATAATAATTAATACATATAAACAAGATATATATGTTTATGTAAATTGTAATATATTTTCAATTCTTTTATTGTTTTTCAAAATATAAGGTAAAAACTTTCGTTCATTATGTTACCACAAATATTCATAGTATTTACAATGATTTGTAGAACATAGTATGTATCTATAAAGGATAACTATTTGAATAAAATACGTAATACAATTATGTAATATATTAAACAAATAAATAGTTTAAATAAAATATAATTTACTTCATTTCTTACTTGATAGATGCAATGTTATAAGACATCGTTTAAATGATTTAAGTTATAATATAAAAGTATTAACTACTGAGCATATAATAATAATAATAATAATAATAATATTAATATAAGAAAATGAAATAAAAATGTCATATGATTTGTAGAAAAAATAGGAGAAATAATATTATAATTACCTGGTTTTCGGAAGTATAAAAATGACATAAATTGATATACCATTTCACTATATTATTTAATTATTTATATGTAATATCCATAAAATTTGCTGTCTGTTATTTATGGATAAGTGAACTGTGCACTATGAAAAACAATAGAACGTCAAAATAATCAACAATTTGCATGTAGAAAAATGTCGGCCAGTGATGAATCTAAAACAAAGCTAAAATCATGTATACAAAAACACAGATATTTCAAAATATCCACAAGTATAATAACTTGTTTGAAATAATAACCTAAAAAAAAGTAAATATTTCAGATTTCACATATAAACTGTATGAGCGATTGTAATGTTACCTACCTTTCTCGACATTCTATATAAAATATTAATATAATATATTTAAAATAAAATAAATCACCAATACACAACAGTTCATACAATCAGATTTATCATTTTTGACGTTTGAAGTTCTAATTACCAACTGTAAGTTATTGTTAGTATATACAAGTGCTAAGAGATGGCGCTGGTAGCAACTGTTATATTTTATAATTATTAGTTTTATTTATTTCTCCGTTATTTGAGAGTAGCTATCGTTTATTGAGTCATTCTTTATTATTGTAAAGTTATTTTTAGTTTTAATAATTTTTTTTTTGTTTGTTATTAACATCGCGGTAAAATCAAAATTATGAAGACTGTAAAATCGTAGTTGCTGCGAATGTCCATGATATTCATAATCGGTCGTCTGCCTGGGTTTATGTCTCTCCCCCGCCCCTGTCTGTCTTCTTAATACATATTCTCATTAAAGTTAATGTTTTTCTCAATAATAATGACTCAACTACACATTTGTAATTCTAGAATTTTTATAATTTCATCTATTTTCTTATCGATATCTACAATTGTTTATTAATGGGTATCTTCGATTGGGAAAAAAAAAAGAGCTCTGTAATTGCAGATCCCAAAAATTATAATGCTAGTTTTATATTAGGGACAAAGTTTGAGTTAAAAATTATTAATAATACATGTGTTCTGCAATTGCAGATCACGAAATAATTATACTATTTACAGATTTCATCAATATATACACATAATACTATAAAATTAATCTGGTCAAGTAAGCTATGTAAAATTTTATGTTTGTCATAATGATGAGTTGTCTAGACACTTTTAATTCTATAATATATGTATTGTTTGTAACATCAACCAAGATCTAAAATTTTGGAAAACTATTGTTCTGAAATTAAAGATCCGAATAATAATATTTAAGAAGTACAAATTATTATGTAAATCCCATAAGAAAGACTCAGTAGGATTATTCAAAGAGATAATAAGTTTATCCCAAAGATAATAATACCTTTTGAGAAGTACAGATTATCATAATTACTTATAAAATATCTATATTTATCGTATAATTAACACACTATTAAACATCGCTAAGATGACAAGTTCTGCAATTGCAGATTCCAATAATAATAATAAAAATACTTAATGCACGATTTAAAAATAAAGAATTGTGCAATTGTAGATCGTAATAATAATAATAGTCATGAAATATAATTTATTGGTATTGTATTAATATGATACTGGAGAAATAAAATACATTGAAATTAAGTTCTGCAATTGCAGATCTTATAATTATTTCCTTATATGTCTCCGTGGACACATAATGTATTATAAATCTCATAATTACTTGTGAAATTACTATACTTTTCGGTTAGTAAGTCTGCAATTTCAGATCCCGAAGCAAGATAAATATGAATAACAAAAGGAAGAAAAAAAAAAACAGACAGACAGACAAATCAGTTTAATTCATAATGTATCTATATTTAAGCAACAACACAATATATATATAACAAACAAACAAAGAAAAAGAAAGAAAGAAAGAATGAATGAAAGAAAAAGAAATAGATACTATTCATTGTTTTTCCTACTAATTTAGTTCACTCACCATCATCATATTATACTCTCAAATGTCCTACTCATTATTTATATTTGTCGCTAACGATATATTTCGTTAGGGTCCACTAACTAAATAATAATAAATTCTATTTTTGCATCAATCATTTCAATACATATCTTTTTTCAAAATTTATTTTGTGGTCCTGAAAAGGACCGATGATTTGTGTTTATTACTAAGAAACAACAATTTATGTTGATTTCTCAGTCTTCTTTGGCAGCAATACAGCCTGAATATTTGGCAGTACACCACCTTGAGCGATTGTAACACCAGACAATAGTTTATTCAATTCTTCATCATTACGGATGGCCAGTTGTAAATGTCTTGGAATTATTCTGGTCTTTTTATTGTCACGGGCAGCATTACCGGCAAGCTCAAGTACTTCAGCGGCTAAATATTCCATAACGGCCGCCAAATAGACAGGAGCACCGGCACCGACACGTTCTGCGTAATTACCTTTACGCAATAATCTATGAATACGACCAACTGGAAATTGTAATCCAGCACGATTCGAACGACTCTTTGCCTTCCCCTTAACTTTACCACCTTTACCACGACCAGACATTATTGAAAATTAAATATAAACTGAATAACAAACGAATAACACGTATGTCAGCAGCGATGTAACAAAAATACACATGTGGTTTCACTTTTTGGAATTTTGAGCCATTGGCTCTCTTTATTCCGAATTCAGTATTTAATGTTGATTTGATACGGGCTGCTATAGCCCTTCCGGTTTAATCCGGATGGCAGTCAGTGGTGATAATTTCTCTATGTGTCACTGAGAAAATGTTTCGGGCGCCGAACTCTGTACGGTGCCATCTCGTCGTAGTCGACTGACTGTCGTACGAGAATGTTTTCATGCACACTCATACCACCAAAAACTTTGGTGGCTTGTGTGAGCATGAATTCACGGACTGTTGTGACCTTTAGGTCGCGGTGAATCGTGGCGTTTCGGACGTACCAAGGAGCGTTGGTTATTATCCTCAGGGCTCGGTTTTGAAAAACCTGAAGCTTTTTCAACTGCCGTGGAGTAGCGCAGCCCCATGCTGGTGCCGCGTACAGCAGTTGAGGTCTGATGATGGTCTTGTAGACCCTCAACTTGTTAGCGAGCGATAGTTCGCTCTTTCGTCCGATCAGCGGCAGCAGCCGCATCATGGTTAGCTTCGCTTTCTGCACGGCAGATTGAATGTGGCTGTGGAAATTAGCCCGCTGGTCGATGATTGCTCCAAGGTACGTCACCTTGTCGCGCCAGGGTATCGGACGCCCGAACATCACTAGACTGCCATGCGGTTTGAGCCGCCTCCTCGTGATGAGTATGGCAGTGCTCTTGTCCGGATTCACAGCTACCCTCCACTTGATGCACCAGCGCTCCACAGCATTGACTGCTTGTTGGAGTCGCTTTGTCACAAGTTTCGGGCTGTGGCTCTGGCTAAGCAAGGCCGTATCATCTGCGTATTGCGCAAGGCTTGTGTTGTCCTCCATCTTCGGCATGTCACTGACGAAGATGTTGAAGAGGAGTGGTGAGATCACCGAACCTTGCGCTACGCCCGCTGTCGCTGTACGCTCGTTGGAGAGCGCTCCGTCGAACCTAACCCGAAACTTCCTCCGACTGAGGTAAGATTCAATAACTTGCACCAAGTACAGTGGATACTTGAGCTGCAGCAGCTTCGCTAGAAGCCCTCTGTGCCACACTTTATCAAACGCTTTGGCTACGTCCAAGAACACACCACCGGTGGCCATCTTCTTGTTAAGCCCACTCGTAGCATATTCCACGACTCGCACTAGTTGGTGCGTGGTGGAATGCTTGTCCCTAAAGCCGAACTGTTCCGGAGGAATTATATTGTTGTCGACCGTGTGCTGCAGAAGCAGCTCATGAAGAACCTTCTCGGCCACTTTGGCCAGCAGGTTCAACAGGCTGATTGGTCTGTGGTTCTCCGGAAACTTGGCATCTTTGCCTGGCTTCGGGATTGTGATAACAGTGGCTTGTTTCCAAGAAGATGGAAAGTGTCTCAGACGTAGTGTAGCATTGATAATGTTTGTCAGTGCAACAACAGCTCTGGGTGGCAGAGCTCTAAGCGCAGCGCCTGGAATCCCGTCCGGGCCAGGCGCTTTGCGGATTTTAGTCTGCTGCAGCAAGTGTGCAACTTTCTTGGGCGTGGTAAATTTTATCGGCGAGTGCTGGGTTTCTCGCATTTTCCTGGCAACTTTACGATTTGTGCTGATGATGAAATCAATATCAGCATGTTCGTAGTTGGGCGAACATTGGCGCTCGAGGCTCTCTGCAATAGCTTCGGCTTTGTCTGAAGCCGTATATTGCAGACCTCCAGTGCTGTGAATCACTCGGGCTGGTGCCTTTTTGTGACGCAGCGCTTTGCTGAGACGCCAGAACTTGGTGTCTTCATCATCAGCTGATGCCAGGCATTTTTTCCAGCACTCGTTACGATGTTGACGGATCGCGTCTCGCAACTCAGTGGTAGCTCGGTTGTAGATCCTCTTATCTTGAGGATCCCAACTCCGCTGCCAGTTTCGCCGAGCTAGCCTACGTTCCACGATGAGACGTAGAATTTCAGGGGGTAGTTTTGGACCTGGAGCCGTCCTGGCAGGGATGGCCTGGCTACAGGTAGTGATGGCTTGTTGGATCTTTTTAGTAAGATCATCAACAGCAGCCTCAAGCTGTTGCACGGTGATTATGGCTGGTAATGGACCTAAGTCTCTTTTCAGCACATCCGTGAACAGCTGCCAGTCAACCTTGCGGCTTGTGTTTGGCTGGTTGATGCTACACGCACCAAGCTCCAGGTCTAGCACTATGGGGTTGTGGTCCGATGACAGATCGTTAACTGTCTCTAACGTATAGTTACAGTTAACGCTCCGAAGCACGGCGATGTCGAGAATATCGGGGGCATAACCCCTAGCGTCATAATATGTTGGTTCGTCCGGACCGACAACATCAAGCTGCTGTTGAGTAGCTACTCTGAGCAGGGATCTACCCCGCCCATTAGTTACTCTACTCTGCCATGCCGGATGTTTGGCATTGAAATCACCAGCCAGGATGACCGGCAGGTTGTCCTCGTTGAGGATGGACCTAATGTCATCTGGCTCTAGTGGTTTCGATGGCGAATTGTAGCAGCTGACCACGCGAACGGGGCCCAGCCTTTCGGTGTTGACGACTACAGCGCAAGTCTCCAAGTTAGTTAGTCTTGGAGAATCAACGCCCGAGTGTTCGAGTGTCCTCCGGACAAAAACAGCGGTGCCGCCACCGTTTCCGTCACGGTCTTGTCGGTGCGTCGTGTAGTTCCGTAGGCTGCGCGTATTATGGTGTGGTTTCAGGAATGTTTCCTGAACCAAAACTATGTCGGCCCGGAGCCTATGACACAGCTCTTCGAGTTCGTCTAGTTTCTCGTGGATGGAATTCGCATTCCACGAGACGATCCTCAGTTTGCTGGCGGGGTTGGTTCTAGTTGCTGCCATTGGTAAATGTAGCAAGTAGAGTGGGTAGCGTATTTAGCGCTAGTTTCAATAAGTCGCCAGTGTTTTTAACGTTGGCCAGTTGCTGCACGAATTCGAGCAGGCTGCTGCAAACAGCTTCCAGATTAATACCGGACAGCAAGTCGATCAGTCTGTTTAGACTGCTGCTGTCGTTGGTGCTACTGGTTTTGCTGCTGCTGGTGGCTTTGCTGCCGTTTTTGCGGCCGCTTTTGCCTTTAGTGGCAGCTGGCTTCTGTTTAGGCTTTTTGGCCTTCAGTTTAGCCGCTGTTTTCGTTACCGCTGTGGTAGCTGTGGGTACAGCTTCCACAATGATTGGTGCGGCAGACAGAGTGACCGCTGGTGCAACAACTGGAGTTGCTGCATTTGGTGCAGTTGTGGGAGTAGCGGAGGTTGCCGTATTAGCTGCAACTGTAGCGTACGAGCGCTTGCTGTTGACCTTTTTGTGCTCAACAGCCTGCTGGTACACTCTGCAGCCACGGTAGTTTGCAGTGTGTTGCTCCTGGCAGTTTGCACACTTGGCGGTGTGCTGATTTCGGTCTGTCTTCGGACATTCCTGCGTGGAGTGCGTTTCGCCACAGCGGACGCATTTCCACGCCCGGTTGCAGCAGCTAGATGCATGTCCGAAAGACTGACACCTATGACACTGCCCAGGAGCAGCGGATTTCCGCTTGGCTTCTACAGTAACTTTCAAGTAGAACAGATCGTTCAACTTAAAAATTTCTCTGTTTGTCTCACTTTTATCTAGTAGTACCGCTACTAGATTCTGGGTTTTTCCCAGCCGGTACGCGTTAGTAGGTGTGAACCCTTTTTCGCGTAGTTCAGTTATAATGTCTTCAATAGACAGTGTTTTATCTATTCCGTGGATAACCACGTGCAGTGGTTTCTCCGACGGAAGTCGAAACGTAAAAAATTCAACCTGCGCACCTGATAACAGCGACTGCAACTTTCTGTAGTCGCTCACTGTTTCAGGCTGTATTTTAATTCCATCCTTAGTCGTTTTGGACGACTTTACACGGATGTTTGCTTGTCGTATGGCGTGCGCAGTCGCTTTCCACGAGCCCACATTCGTGACGAAAATGGGCGGTGGTGTGCGCTGCTTGGTTGTTACAAGTGGTGATGAGGGGGTATCTGCGGTAGATGTCGAGGCCAGCGTTTCGTTGTCAGCCAAGACTTCGAAACGGTTGCCTGTTGGCACTACCGCAGAGTCGATTTTCTGCTTTTTAGCATTATTTACTATTTGGAATTCGTGCGCATTTTCCTTGTTAGGATTGAGCGCGGCGGGTACTGTAGTATGCGAGGCGCATACTTCCATAGGGGCTGATGGCGAATTTCTTACCTTTGTCGAGGCGATTGAGGTCGAAGCTATTGGTTGGCTGGTGCCTGGTTCGCTTGCCGGTGCGTCGGTAAAAGTCACGACGGCCCGTGGTCGGACCCTCAGTTTAGCTTCGAGAAGCTTTATTTTCTTGGATTTTAAATCCAGTAATTTTTTAGTAGTCTTAGTAGTTAAGCTACTCTTCTCGTACGTGCTGATAAGCGCCGTGACGCGTTCCAGCTCGCTGATGGATTGAACCATCGTAGCTCACTGCACTGATCACTAAAGTCTTTACTTCGTCTTTTTCACTAACAGCACTAGTTATAATCACGATAGTGAAACTAACTTACTACCTTGCGGATGCCATGAACGTATAAACACACGTATAAACGCAACAAAGTGTAATCACTTTAATTGTCCTTGTAGTTTGCACTAACACTTATTGAAATCGCAAATGGCGAAACTGAATAACTACCTGGCGGATGCCATGCACGTATGAACGCAGGTCAATCCACGCCAGGTACACAAAAACTCACTGCACTAACACGTGCGTCGAGAAACTTCTACCTTCGAACAGGTAGCGATGCTCAGGTAGCCGTACGGCTTACTGGGTTACTCAGACTGTCAACCAGTCCAGAGGCCCAAGTAAGACAGATAGCGGGTACTCAGCGGGATGTTACTCGTCTGACGGTCAGAGAGCAACTGTTGTGTAACAAAAATTTTCGAAATTTTTACTTATATACACTCTGCCGTACAGATGTGTGCAGTCTGTTGCCCGAACCAATACGACAACGCCGTACTTCAGTGTATCGTATCCATGCTGATGCCTATACGCACCACGGGAGGCGGGTCGGCGTTAGGTTGGGTTATGTATATATAACTGAGACGTTTCTTCCTGTTTTTTAATAGTTTCAATTTTTAGAAACTTTTGCTATTGTTTAGTGACTGTTATTCAACATGCCACCTAAAACAAGCGGAAAAGCCGCTAAGAAGGCGGGTAAAGCTCAGAAAAATATATCTAAAGATGACAAGAAAAAGAAACGGCGCAGGAAGGAAAGTTACGCAATGTACATTTACAAAGTACTGAAACAAGTTCATCCCGATACTGGTATTTCTAGTAAAGCGATGAGCATTATGAACAGTTTTGTAAATGATATATTTGAGCGTATTGCTGCTGAAGCTTCCCGTTTGGCACACTACAACAAACGTTCAACAATCACTAGTCGGGAAATTCAAACAGCTGTCCGTCTATTGTTACCTGGTGAACTTGCAAAACACGCTGTTAGTGAAGGCACTAAAGCTGTTACCAAATATACAAGTTCAAAGTAAAAATGTATTTATACATTTTTATCAATAAAAATCGGCTCTTTTCAGAGCCACAACATTAATTAAATTAAAGAATTTTATCAAACATATGCTTATTTATATAATAAATACATATATTATACTTAATTCTTTCTTTTTATGTTATATATAAGTTTACTAAACTTACATGTTTTTATTTACAAACGAAGACTAGCATTGTAGTATCTAAATCAACGCAATATGAATAATTGTTGACGCAATGTATGCGCGGCATGGTCATTACCTTAAGTTGATGTAATGCACGTTGCGTACATAGTATGTATGTATTATACGTTATTGGTCACTTATTACGTCTACAACAAATAGACGTCATTGTTATTATTTATTCATTTAATATGTTATTACACTTTCTGTTCTTTATCTAATCAGTAAATTTTTATATTTTGTTTAAAACACATAGTTTATAAAGTATAAAAGATATTTATTATATATAATAATTAGGAAATTTTTAAAATAATTAAAAAAAGATTGTTGTATGTATGTAACAAACATGATATTAAAAATTCTTTTCTTTAATAAAATCTAGTGGCCCTGAAAAGGGCCTGTTTTTCTTGCATACTATATAAAATAATATGCATTTAACCACCAAAACCGTACAAAGTACGACCTTGACGTTTTAGCGCATAAACAACATCCATGGCGGTAACAGTTTTCCTCTTGGCATGTTCAGTGTATGTTACAGCATCCCTAATAACATTTTCTAGGAATACTTTTAACACACCACGAGTTTCTTCATAAATTAAACCAGAAATACGTTTCACACCGCCACGACGGGCTAAACGTCTAATAGCTGGTTTAGTGATACCTTGGATGTTATCACGTAAAACTTTACGATGACGTTTAGCGCCACCCTTTCCTAATCCCTTACCACCTTTGCCACGACCAGTCATTTTTAATAAATGTATTGGTAAAACACTGATAAAGTGTAAACAAACAACGTAACAAGTTAAAATTTTCAACGAATAAATCTACTATATATAGCCTACATGCAACGCATATAATGGTGGGGACAAGTTCTAAACCAATGACGGTACTAGTATCGTTCCCGCTCGATGTAGTCGGACACACATGTTATATATATTGCAGAGCGAGAAATTTTACCGCGTTCTGTTACACGTTAACATTTGTGACGTAATAGTTAATAATGGCGCGTACTAAGCAAACTGCTCGTAAATCGACTGGTGGTAAAGCACCACGAAAACAATTAGCAACAAAAGCTGCCCGTAAAAGTGCTCCTGCTACAGGAGGTGTTAAGAAACCTCACAGATACAGGCCTGGCACTGTTGCATTGCGTGAAATTCGTCGTTATCAAAAGAGTACTGAACTTTTGATTCGTAAATTGCCGTTTCAACGTCTTGTTCGTGAAATCGCTCAAGATTTCAAAACCGATTTACGTTTCCAAAGTTCAGCTGTAATGGCTTTACAAGAAGCGAGTGAAGCATATCTCGTCGGTTTATTCGAAGATACTAATTTATGCGCAATTCACGCTAAACGTGTGACAATTATGCCAAAGGACATTCAATTGGCCAGACGTATTCGTGGGGAACGTGCTTAAATTCTATTGTTTTGTCATTTATTGACGAACAATAAACAAAAATCGGTTCTTTTCAGAACCACTAATTAATTTTCAATTAAAGAATTGTAATTAAATCAATCATTGTTTACGATGAATATATATTTATAAGTATCAAATAATTGAAATTTTGTATATTAAATGAAAAATGATATATTACTGATTTTATTATAAATGAATTATTTTTTTTTTTTTTTTTTTTTTTTTTTTTTTTTTTTTTTTTTTTTACTAAAACTGTTTTTTTTTTTTTTTAATTTCTAAATAAAATATCAATTTTAATTGATAATAAAATGAATTAAAACCATAGATAAAAATATGATCTCGGTAGGTGATATATTTTTGCATTGCGGTTACCAGCCGTCAAATCAGATTATTTTTTTTTTTTTCATAATGAAAATATGATATTTTTCAAAATGTTTATTATTAATTTAATTAATTACGTGTGTGTGTGTGTGAATAAATTATATTAATTAAAGCATAATGAATAAAATTCTTTATTTATAAAATAATTGATGGTCCTGAAAAGGACCGTTTAAGATTGTAAAGAAAAAAATAAATTATAAAATTTATTTTTTCTTTGGTGATGTCTTCTTTTTGGCAATTTTAGGCCTTGTTGTTTTTGGTTTTGGGGATTTGGGTTTCTTTGTAGGCGTTTTAGTAGTTTTCTTTGCTTTTGAAGGCGACTTTGGTTTAACAATTTTTGCAGATGCCGTTTTCTTCTTCTCTAAAGTTGCAGACTTTTTAGTTTTAGCAGATTTTACTGTTTTCTTAACAGTAACAGCAGATTTAGTTTCTTTCTCTGCTTTCGGTTTTGATTTTGTTGCTGATTTTGAAACGGTTGCTTTCTTGGGTTTAGCAGTAGACGATGCAGATTTTTTTGTAACTGCAGTCGATGCTAATTTAAATGATCCAGATGCACCTTTACCTTTTGTTTGTACCAATACACCAGAAACAACACTAGCCTTAATATATTTCTTGATGAACGGAGCAAATTTTTCACCATCAACTTTATATGTAGCAGAAATATATTTTTTAATCGCCTGCAAAGATGAGCCACCACGTTCCTTTAAATTTTGTATTGCGTTATTGACCATAACAGCTGTTGACGGATGAGTGGCCTTTGGACGATCAATTTTCTTCTTATCTTTTTTAATTGCCGATTTCGGACTTGATTGCGGTTCAACACTACTTGTTGCAACGTCAGCCATTTTCAATAATAATGTTATTCGAAATAAAACGAAACACAGAATTTAACAAGTTTATTTTAACATTTGTATTTTGTTCGCCACAACGAACGGAATAGGTATATAGTAAAGACTGCGAGCTCAATGGTATGTGTGTGTTTGGTTAGTATTCGTGCGTTCATGTCGAAAAGAAATTCAATTTATACAATAATAGCACAAAGTAGATAAATGTTATAATATTTATTTAGAAGCATGTAGTTCATAAATATTATTTATAATAGTATATTTATGAAATATGTAATATTTAGTGATTTATTTCAGTTAATACTGGAGTATACATGCATTCGTAGGTGATGTGACATCATGAATATGTTATTTATTTGTTACATGTAGTATATATCAAGAAAATAATAATTAATACATATAAACAAGATATATATGTTTATGTAAATTGTAATATATTTTCAATTCTTTTATTGTTTTTCAAAATATAAGGTAAAAACTTTCGTTCATTATGTTACCACAAATATTCATAGTATTTACAATGATTTGTAGAACATAGTATGTATCTATAAAGGATAACTATTTGAATAAAATACGTAATACAATTATGTAATATATTAAACAAATAAATAGTTTAAATAAAATATAATTTACTTCATTTCTTACTTGATAGATGCAATGTTATAAGACATCGTTTAAATGATTTAAGTTATAATATAAAAGTATTAACTACTGAGCATATAATAATAATAATAATAATAATAATATTAATATAAGAAAATGAAATAAAAATGTCATATGATTTGTAGAAAAAATAGGAGAAATAATATTATAATTACCTGGTTTTCGGAAGTATAAAAATGACATAAATTGATATACCATTTCACTATATTATTTAATTATTTATATGTAATATCCATAAAATTTGCTGTCTGTTATTTATGGATAAGTGAACTGTGCACTATGAAAAACAATAGAACGTCAAAATAATCAACAATTTGCATGTAGAAAAATGTCGGCCAGTGATGAATCTAAAACAAAGCTAAAATCATGTATACAAAAACACAGATATTTCAAAATATCCACAAGTATAATAACTTGTTTGAAATAATAACCTAAAAAAAAGTAAATATTTCAGATTTCACATATAAACTGTATGAGCGATTGTAATGTTACCTACCTTTCTCGACATTCTATATAAAATATTAATATAATATATTTAAAATAAAATAAATCACCAATACACAACAGTTCATACAATCAGATTTATCATTTTTGACGTTTGAAGTTCTAATTACCAACTGTAAGTTATTGTTAGTATATACAAGTGCTAAGAGATGGCGCTGGTAGCAACTGTTATATTTTATAATTATTAGTTTTATTTATTTCTCCGTTATTTGAGAGTAGCTATCGTTTATTGAGTCATTCTTTATTATTGTAAAGTTATTTTTAGTTTTAATAATTTTTTTTTTGTTTGTTATTAACATCGCGGTAAAATCAAAATTATGAAGACTGTAAAATCGTAGTTGCTGCGAATGTCCATGATATTCATAATCGGTCGTCTGCCTGGGTTTATGTCTCTCCCCCGCCCCTGTCTGTCTTCTTAATACATATTCTCATTAAAGTTAATGTTTTTCTCAATAATAATGACTCAACTACACATTTGTAATTCTAGAATTTTTATAATTTCATCTATTTTCTTATCGATATCTACAATTGTTTATTAATGGGTATCTTCGATTGGGAAAAAAAAAAGAGCTCTGTAATTGCAGATCCCAAAAATTATAATGCTAGTTTTATATTAGGGACAAAGTTTGAGTTAAAAATTATTAATAATACATGTGTTCTGCAATTGCAGATCACGAAATAATTATACTATTTACAGATTTCATCAATATATACACATAATACTATAAAATTAATCTGGTCAAGTAAGCTATGTAAAATTTTATGTTTGTCATAATGATGAGTTGTCTAGACACTTTTAATTCTATAATATATGTATTGTTTGTAACATCAACCAAGATCTAAAATTTTGGAAAACTATTGTTCTGAAATTAAAGATCCGAATAATAATATTTAAGAAGTACAAATTATTATGTAAATCCCATAAGAAAGACTCAGTAGGATTATTCAAAGAGATAATAAGTTTATCCCAAAGATAATAATACCTTTTGAGAAGTACAGATTATCATAATTACTTATAAAATATCTATATTTATCGTATAATTAACACACTATTAAACATCGCTAAGATGACAAGTTCTGCAATTGCAGATTCCAATAATAATAATAAAAATACTTAATGCACGATTTAAAAATAAAGAATTGTGCAATTGTAGATCGTAATAATAATAATAGTCATGAAATATAATTTATTGGTATTGTATTAATATGATACTGGAGAAATAAAATACATTGAAATTAAGTTCTGCAATTGCAGATCTTATAATTATTTCCTTATATGTCTCCGTGGACACATAATGTATTATAAATCTCATAATTACTTGTGAAATTACTATACTTTTCGGTTAGTAAGTCTGCAATTTCAGATCCCGAAGCAAGATAAATATGAATAACAAAAGGAAGAAAAAAAAAAACAGACAGACAGACAAATCAGTTTAATTCATAATGTATCTATATTTAAGCAACAACACAATATATATATAACAAACAAACAAAGAAAAAGAAAGAAAGAAAGAATGAATGAAAGAAAAAGAAATAGATACTATTCATTGTTTTTCCTACTAATTTAGTTCACTCACCATCATCATATTATACTCTCAAATGTCCTACTCATTATTTATATTTGTCGCTAACGATATATTTCGTTAGGGTCCACTAACTAAATAATAATAAATTCTATTTTTGCATCAATCATTTCAATACATATCTTTTTTCAAAATTTATTTTGTGGTCCTGAAAAGGACCGATGATTTGTGTTTATTACTAAGAAACAACAATTTATGTTGATTTCTCAGTCTTCTTTGGCAGCAATACAGCCTGAATATTTGGCAGTACACCACCTTGAGCGATTGTAACACCAGACAATAGTTTATTCAATTCTTCATCATTACGGATGGCCAGTTGTAAATGTCTTGGAATTATTCTGGTCTTTTTATTGTCACGGGCAGCATTACCGGCAAGCTCAAGTACTTCAGCGGCTAAATATTCCATAACGGCCGCCAAATAGACAGGAGCACCGGCACCGACACGTTCTGCGTAATTACCTTTACGCAATAATCTATGAATACGACCAACTGGAAATTGTAATCCAGCACGATTCGAACGACTCTTTGCCTTCCCCTTAACTTTACCACCTTTACCACGACCAGACATTATTGAAAATTAAATATAAACTGAATAACAAACGAATAACACGTATGTCAGCAGCGATGTAACAAAAATTTTCGAAATTTTTACTTATATACACTCTGCCGTACAGATGTGTGCAGTCTGTTGCCCGAACCAATACGACAACGCCGTACTTCAGTGTATCGTATCCATGCTGATGCCTATACGCACCACGGGAGGCGGGTCGGCGTTAGGTTGGGTTATGTATATATAACTGAGACGTTTCTTCCTGTTTTTTAATAAACGCAATAAATCAGTTGCTCTCTGCTCGTCAGACGAGTAACATCCCGCTGAGTACCCGCTATCTGTCTTACTTGGGCCTCTGGACTGGTTTACAGTCTGAGTAACCCAGTAAGCCGTACGGCTACCTGAGCACCGTTACCTGAATCGCTACCTGACTTACCTGGGCCTCTGAACTGGTTTACAGTTTGAGTAACCCAGTAAGCCATACGGCATTCTGTTAAGCTTCTCTCCGTCTTTTTCAAGACGCCTCGTGTTGTACGCATAGCGCCTCTGCACACGTTGTAATTTATTAGAATTGTATATCGTAACGTTGTCAAAGGGATAGTGCAACCTCCGGGAGTCACTATCGAGCCCTCTTCACAGGGGTACAACGTATAGCACCACATTTTTATTATCGAACGCACTACGTTGCACAGAATGACTTCTGTGCAATTTAAGCTTGATGAACTTTCATCAAAAATCATTGCTCTAAAGCAAAAACCTGGTTTTTCAAACAAAACCAATAATGAAATCCTTGCTCTGCAAGCCAAGAAGATAAAACTTCTTGAAAAAGAACTAGGATCTTCTATCACACAACGAACTGCCAAGGACAGTTCTGTGAAAACTAAGAATGGTGGCACGTCCACCAAAAAAGCAACAGCTGAAACTGCGAGCGGCAGTTCAACTGTCACAACTGAAACGACGAACAGTAGTTCGTCAAAAAAAGCAGTTCGCTGCTCTGAGCCTGATACGTCAGACTCTAATGGGTTTGAGCCAGCTCAAAAGAGCAAGAAGTTCAAACCCATTGAACAGTCTCAAACAGAGACGTCTAATATGTTCGCTTCACTGGAGACAGTTGAAGATGAACATAACATGGATGTGACACATCTAAGTGCTGAGTCCCCAGCAACTGACTCCGCTTCTGAAAAGCGTATCCCGCCAATCGTGCTACACACGAAGGACGGGTACGCAAACCTAACAAAGGCTCTAACTGAGAGTGGTGTTAGTATTAAAAAAACCGTCAACACCAAAGACGGCATCAGGTTGCACGTAAAGTCAGCTGCTGATTTTCGTGCGACCACCACTCTGTTGCGTGCTGCGAACTTGCAATTCCACACGTACCAGCTACAAGAGGACAAGCTCTTGCAGGTTGTCTTGCGCGGTATTCCGGAAACAATATCCGAATCCGATATAAAAACTGAACTGGAAAGTCTCAACTTTAATCCAGTTTCAGTTCACCGCATGATGCGGTATGTAAAACCAACAGACTCGCAGGCTGCCCCAGCAGAGCGAGTCAAGAAACCGCTACCTCTCGTACATGTCCGCCTGACAAGAGATGCAGCGAACAAAGAGATTTTCAATCTCAAGTGCTTCATGTACTTGAAGATTAGTGTGGAATCCAAACGTCCACAAGGTAGCATCAGCCAATGCCATAATTGCCAACGAGTTGGCCATACTAGCAACGGCTGCAATGCGAAAAAACGTTGTGTAAGATGTGGTGACGAACACAACATCAAAGACTGTCCCACCAAGCAGCAGGGAGATCCTCTCTGTTGCAACTGCGGGCTGAATCACACAGCGAATTATAAAGGCTGCGAGGTGCTTAAAAAAGCACTCAAAAAGCCAAACCAGCCGGTAACTTCTCAGCGGAGAAACATTCCTCACCAACAAGTGAGAAAGGGTGTTTCATACGCTGATGCAACATCCGCACCATCCGCTAGCCATGCTTCAGCTGCCACAGCGGCAGAAGCGGCTCATGATGTGCCCGGCACATCAGCTCAAGCAGCATCACCCGCCTCAGCAGGATCCTCTGCTTCATCAGACAACTGGCTTAACTTAATAAGCCTACCAAAACTTAACAGTATGTTTAATAACATCAAACCGATTCTAGCTGAATTAGCGAATGCTAACTCAGCAATGGACTTGCTAGTTGTACTAGCGAAAGCACTGCCTCACGTCCTCAGCATGTTCAACCATGGTTAGAGTACGTAGAGTGCCAACACACCTCAGAATCGCGTTCTGGAACGCGAATAGTCTACTCTACAAGCGAGATAGCTTGGAAGAGTTTATTTTTTCCAACAAGGTGGACATCATGTTGGTGAACGAAACATATCTTCGTCCATCCAACAACCCAAAAATCTGCGGATATGATGTGTACAGAAAAGATCGCACAGGCGCTCGAGGCGGCGGAGTTGCGATCTTTATCAAAAACACGATAGATCACCACGAGGTTATCACGCCTGAGCTGCAACATGCAGAGGCTGTGACAATCTCTTTAAAGACAACGTGGACAGAGTCCTTACGCGTTGTCTCTATTTACAATCCTCCAGCACGCTTGCTGACAGAGGATCTTGACGCTCTCCTGGAGCAACCGGGTTCAGTCATAATAGCTGGAGACATGAACTCTAAAAGTCCAGCGTGGAACAGCCGATTAGTAAATCCAAACGGTCGCAAGTTGACTAGCTACACTCAGGCTAACGGCATTGCTGTTGTTGGACCTGATGAGCACACATTCTTCCCTCATGATGGGGGAAGAAGTGATGTGCTCGACATTGCTGTGTTGCGAGACATCAACGCAACACATAACATAGTAGCAGTCAACGAACTTGACTCTGACCATATTCCTGTGCTCTTGGACTTTGGTGAAGGCCAGCCAGAGACGGAAAAACGGGCAGTTACAACTGTTCGCTGGGAGCAGTTCAGCGACGAGCTGGAGAAACTAATCGGCCCGCTACCTGTCATCGAAACAGCGCATCATATTGATGAAGCTGTTTCAAATTTGACAGAAACAATTACGCAAGCTACCGCAAATATCAGTAGGACAAGGTACATGGATACAAATAATCCAGTTTCCGACCTTCCTACTGATATAAAACATTTAATATCCGAAAAAAATCGAGTCAGACGCCGCTGGCAAAGACATTGCAGGCCAGCGGATCGTGCTGAAGCTAACCGTCTCGCAGCTGAAGTTAAAAATCGGCTGCGAGAATTCAAGTCTCAAAAATGGGACGACCGCTTAGCAGAGCTAAACTCCAGAGACCAGTCACTCTGGAGAATGGCTAAAGCGCTGCGTAAAGACAAAACAAAAATGCCGCCAATCCATGGCGAACAAGGCATTGTCTTTACAAATTCAGATAAAGCTGAAGCAATGGCTGACAGCCTAGAAAAACAGTGCTCGCCGAACTACGAGCACTGTGATGTTAGCTTTATCGGTCGTCTCAACAGAGACGTGAAAAATAAAATAAAGATAGAACCATCAAGTCCTATAAAACACGCAAGCCCGAGAGAAATCTGGGACATCTTGCGTGTTTTAAATAAAAAGAAAGCACCAGGGCATGATGGTGTTACAAATAAAGCGCTAAGTCTCTTGCCTCGCAAGGGAATAGTAGCGCTGACAAACATTGTTAACGCAGCTCTACGACTCAGATATTTTCCAAAAGAGTGGAAAATAGCTGACATTTGCGTGATCCGAAAACCTGGAAAAGACCCCACTTTTCCGCAAAATTACCGGCCCATCAGTCTGCTCTGTACCATGGGCAAAGTACTGGAGAGGGTCATTCTCACACGCCTCCAAGAGGAGACAAAAGCCTTGATTCCAGATCACCAACACGGATTCAGGCAAAAGCACTCAACAGAGCATCAGCTTTTACGTGTTGTTGAGTATATCACTGAAGGGTTCAATCAGCGCCAAGCTACAGGAGCAGTCTTTCTCGATGTAGCAAAGGCGTTTGATAAGATCTGGCATCAAGGGCTACTATACAAACTGATGACTGCAAACATCAGTCACGCACTGGTGCAGCTCATCAGTTCATATTTGTCCAAACGGACATTCTTTGTCAAAATAAACGAGGCCAGATCCTCGGCCAGAATAATCACAGCCGGCTTGCCGCAGGGGTCCCTGCTTTCTCCACTTCTATTTAATGTGTTCTGCAGTGACATGCCGTCACTGACAGCAGGCACAACACTAGCCCAGTACGCGGACGACACAGCAGTGCTGTACAAGTCCAGGAACGCTGGTGTCATAACAGGCAGACTGCAGCAAGCTGTGGACGAGCTGGAGAACTGGTTCTCTAAGTGGAGAATCAAGGTGAACGCTGAGAAGAGTAGCGCAGTACTCTTCACAAAGCGTAAGATAACCCCTGTAGGCGACGTTGTGATGTTCGGGAACAACATCCCTTGGCGCCGGAAAAACAAATATCTAGGCCTCCTTTTTGACAAAGGATTAACGTGGGAACCGCACATCAGCAGCAACTGCAACAATGCAAACGCTCTGATGGGCTCCCTGTACCCTCTCATCAACAGACAAAGCCATTTGTCATTAAAAAACAAAATGACTATCTACACAACCATCATTCGGCCAGCAATCACATATGGAATTTCCATATGGGGTTACGCAGCCAAATCTCACATCAAAAGGCTGCAGGTTGTGCAGAACAAAGTCATGAGAATGGCAACAAACGCTCCATGGTTCGTGCGCAACGATCAGTTGCACACGGATCTAAAAATGGAGACAATAAAAGAATTCGCTCTGAAAAGAGCTACAAAGTTCTTCGGCGGACTACCCGACCATCCCAACAGAGGAGTCAAAAGGCTTGCGGAGTACAACGAAAACGATGTACTCCGCCACAAACGTCCGAAGCTAGTACTAGCTCAAATATAAACTCCGCGCCAAGAAGGCGGCACAAAAGTGCACTCAAATAAAAACATAAAAGTCCGGATATAACATCCGATAAGAGAGGTGAGGGCCCATGGCCCGGTACTCTCACGGTCCGCTCAGATCAACGATCAACTGTTTTTTAATAGTTTCAATTTTTAGAAACTTTTGCTATTGTTTAGTGACTGTTATTCAACATGCCACCTAAAACAAGCGGAAAAGCCGCTAAGAAGGCGGGTAAAGCTCAGAAAAATATATCTAAAGATGACAAGAAAAAGAAACGGCGCAGGAAGGAAAGTTACGCAATGTACATTTACAAAGTACTGAAACAAGTTCATCCCGATACTGGTATTTCTAGTAAAGCGATGAGCATTATGAACAGTTTTGTAAATGATATATTTGAGCGTATTGCTGCTGAAGCTTCCCGTTTGGCACACTACAACAAACGTTCAACAATCACTAGTCGGGAAATTCAAACAGCTGTCCGTCTATTGTTACCTGGTGAACTTGCAAAACACGCTGTTAGTGAAGGCACTAAAGCTGTTACCAAATATACAAGTTCAAAGTAAAAATGTATTTATACATTTTTATCAATAAAAATCGGCTCTTTTCAGAGCCACAACATTAATTAAATTAAAGAATTTTATCAAACATATGCTTATTTATATAATAAATACATATATTATACTTAATTCTTTCTTTTTATGTTATATATAAGTTTACTAAACTTACATGTTTTTATTTACAAACGAAGACTAGCATTGTAGTATCTAAATCAACGCAATATGAATAATTGTTGACGCAATGTATGCGCGGCATGGTCATTACCTTAAGTTGATGTAATGCACGTTGCGTACATAGTATGTATGTATTATACGTTATTGGTCACTTATTGCGTCTACAACAAATAGACGTCATTGTTATTATTTATTCATTTAATATGTTATTACACTTTCTGTTCTTTATCTAATCAGTAAATTTTTATATTTTGTTTAAAACACATAGTTTATAAAGTATAAAAGATATTTATTATATATAATAATTAGGAAATTTTTAAAATAATTAAAAAAGATTGTTGTATGTATGTAACAAACATGATATTAAAAATTCTTTTCTTTAATAAAATCTAGTGGCCCTGAAAAGGGCCTGTTTTTCTTGCATACTATATAAAATAATATGCATTTAACCACCAAAACCGTACAAAGTACGACCTTGACGTTTTAGCGCATAAACAACATCCATGGCGGTAACAGTTTTCCTCTTGGCATGTTCAGTGTATGTTACAGCATCCCTAATAACATTTTCTAGGAATACTTTTAACACACCACGAGTTTCTTCATAAATTAAACCAGAAATACGTTTCACACCGCCACGACGGGCTAAACGTCTAATAGCTGGTTTAGTGATACCTTGGATGTTATCACGTAAAACTTTACGATGACGTTTAGCGCCACCCTTTCCTAATCCCTTACCACCTTTGCCACGACCAGTCATTTTTAATAAATGTATTGGTAAAACACTGATAAAGTGTAAACAAACAACGTAACAAGTTAAAATTTTCAACGAATAAATCTACTATATATAGCCTACATGCAACGCATATAATGGTGGGGACAAGTTCTAAACCAATGACGGTACTAGTATCGTTCCCGCTCGATGTAGTCGGACACACATGTTATATATATTGCAGAGCGAGAAATTTTACCGCGTTCTGTTACACGTTAACATTTGTGACGTAATAGTTAATAATGGCGCGTACTAAGCAAACTGCTCGTAAATCGACTGGTGGTAAAGCACCACGAAAACAATTAGCAACAAAAGCTGCCCGTAAAAGTGCTCCTGCTACAGGAGGTGTTAAGAAACCTCACAGATACAGGCCTGGCACTGTTGCATTGCGTGAAATTCGTCGTTATCAAAAGAGTACTGAACTTTTGATTCGTAAATTGCCGTTTCAACGTCTTGTTCGTGAAATCGCTCAAGATTTCAAAACCGATTTACGTTTCCAAAGTTCAGCTGTAATGGCTTTACAAGAAGCGAGTGAAGCATATCTCGTCGGTTTATTCGAAGATACTAATTTATGCGCAATTCACGCTAAACGTGTGACAATTATGCCAAAGGACATTCAATTGGCCAGACGTATTCGTGGGGAACGTGCTTAAATTCTATTGTTTTGTCATTTATTGACGAACAATAAACAAAAATCGGTTCTTTTCAGAACCACTAATTAATTTTCAATTAAAGAATTGTAATTAAATCAATCATTGTTTACGATGAATATATATTTATAAGTATCAAATAATTGAAATTTTGTATATTAAATGAAAAATGATATATTACTGATTTTATTATAAATGAATTATTTTTTTTACTAAAACTGTTTTTTTTTTTTAATTTCTAAATAAAATATCAATTTTAATTGATAATAAAATGAATTAAAACCATAGATAAAAATATGATCTCGGTAGGTGATATATTTTTGCATTGCGGTTACCAGCCGTCAAATCAGATTATTTTTTTTTTTTTCATAATGAAAATATGATATTTTTCAAAATGTTTATTATTAATTTAATTAATTACGTGTGTGTGTGTGTGAATAAATTATATTAATTAAAGCATAATGAATAAAATTCTTTATTTATAAAATAATTGATGGTCCTGAAAAGGACCGTTTAAGATTGTAAAGAAAAAAATAAATTATAAAATTTATTTTTTCTTTGGTGATGTCTTCTTTTTGGCAATTTTAGGCCTTGTTGTTTTTGGTTTTGGGGATTTGGGTTTCTTTGTAGGCGTTTTAGTAGTTTTCTTTGCTTTTGAAGGCGACTTTGGTTTAACAATTTTTGCAGATGCCGTTTTCTTCTTCTCTAAAGTTGCAGACTTTTTAGTTTTAGCAGATTTTACTGTTTTCTTAACAGTAACAGCAGATTTAGTTTCTTTCTCTGCTTTCGGTTTTGATTTTGTTGCTGATTTTGAAACGGTTGCTTTCTTGGGTTTAGCAGTAGACGATGCAGATTTTTTTGTAACTGCAGTCGATGCTAATTTAAATGATCCAGATGCACCTTTACCTTTTGTTTGTACCAATACACCAGAAACAACACTAGCCTTAATATATTTCTTGATGAACGGAGCAAATTTTTCACCATCAACTTTATATGTAGCAGAAATATATTTTTTAATCGCCTGCAAAGATGAGCCACCACGTTCCTTTAAATTTTGTATTGCGTTATTGACCATAACAGCTGTTGACGGATGAGTGGCCTTTGGACGATCAATTTTCTTCTTATCTTTTTTAATTGCCGATTTCGGACTTGATTGCGGTTCAACACTACTTGTTGCAACGTCAGCCATTTTCAATAATAATGTTATTCGAAATAAAACGAAACACAGAATTTAACAAGTTTATTTTAACATTTGTATTTTGTTCGCCACAACGAACGGAATAGGTATATAGTAAAGACTGCGAGCTCAATGGTATGTGTGTGTTTGGTTAGTATTCGTGCGTTCATGTCGAAAAGAAATTCAATTTATACAATAATAGCACAAAGTAGATAAATGTTATAATATTTATTTAGAAGCATGTAGTTCATAAATATTATTTATAATAGTATATTTATGAAATATGTAATATTTAGTGATTTATTTCAGTTAATACTGGAGTATACATGCATTCGTAGGTGATGTGACATCATGAATATGTTATTTATTTGTTACATGTAGTATATATCAAGAAAATAATAATTAATACATATAAACAAGATATATATGTTTATGTAAATTGTAATATATTTTCAATTCTTTTATTGTTTTTCAAAATATAAGGTAAAAACTTTCGTTCATTATGTTACCACAAATATTCATAGTATTTACAATGATTTGTAGAACATAGTATGTATCTATAAAGGATAACTATTTGAATAAAATACGTAATACAATTATGTAATATATTAAACAAATAAATAGTTTAAATAAAATATAATTTACTTCATTTCTTACTTGATAGATGCAATGTTATAAGACATCGTTTAAATGATTTAAGTTATAATATAAAAGTATTAACTACTGAGCATATAATAATAATAATAATAATAATAATATTAATATAAGAAAATGAAATAAAAATGTCATATGATTTGTAGAAAAAATAGGAGAAATAATATTATAATTACCTGGTTTTCGGAAGTATAAAAATGACATAAATTGATATACCATTTCACTATATTATTTAATTATTTATATGTAATATCCATAAAATTTGCTGTCTGTTATTTATGGATAAGTGAACTGTGCACTATGAAAAACAATAGAACGTCAAAATAATCAACAATTTGCATGTAGAAAAATGTCGGCCAGTGATGAATCTAAAACAAAGCTAAAATCATGTATACAAAAACACAGATATTTCAAAATATCCACAAGTATAATAACTTGTTTGAAATAATAACCTAAAAAAAAGTAAATATTTCAGATTTCACATATAAACTGTATGAGCGATTGTAATGTTACCTACCTTTCTCGACATTCTATATAAAATATTAATATAATATATTTAAAATAAAATAAATCACCAATACACAACAGTTCATACAATCAGATTTATCATTTTTGACGTTTGAAGTTCTAATTACCAACTGTAAGTTATTGTTAGTATATACAAGTGCTAAGAGATGGCGCTGGTAGCAACTGTTATATTTTATAATTATTAGTTTTATTTATTTCTCCGTTATTTGAGAGTAGCTATCGTTTATTGAGTCATTCTTTATTATTGTAAAGTTATTTTTAGTTTTAATAATTTTTTTTTTGTTTGTTATTAACATCGCGGTAAAATCAAAATTATGAAGACTGTAAAATCGTAGTTGCTGCGAATGTCCATGATATTCATAATCGGTCGTCTGCCTGGGTTTATGTCTCTCCCCCGCCCCTGTCTGTCTTCTTAATACATATTCTCATTAAAGTTAATGTTTTTCTCAATAATAATGACTCAACTACACATTTGTAATTCTAGAATTTTTATAATTTCATCTATTTTCTTATCGATATCTACAATTGTTTATTAATGGGTATCTTCGATTGGGAAAAAAAAAAGAGCTCTGTAATTGCAGATCCCAAAAATTATAATGCTAGTTTTATATTAGGGACAAAGTTTGAGTTAAAAATTATTAATAATACATGTGTTCTGCAATTGCAGATCACGAAATAATTATACTATTTACAGATTTCATCAATATATACACATAATACTATAAAATTAATCTGGTCAAGTAAGCTATGTAAAATTTTATGTTTGTCATAATGATGAGTTGTCTAGACACTTTTAATTCTATAATATATGTATTGTTTGTAACATCAACCAAGATCTAAAATTTTGGAAAACTATTGTTCTGAAATTAAAGATCCGAATAATAATATTTAAGAAGTACAAATTATTATGTAAATCCCATAAGAAAGACTCAGTAGGATTATTCAAAGAGATAATAAGTTTATCCCAAAGATAATAATACCTTTTGAGAAGTACAGATTATCATAATTACTTATAAAATATCTATATTTATCGTATAATTAACACACTATTAAACATCGCTAAGATGACAAGTTCTGCAATTGCAGATTCCAATAATAATAATAAAAATACTTAATGCACGATTTAAAAATAAAGAATTGTGCAATTGTAGATCGTAATAATAATAATAGTCATGAAATATAATTTATTGGTATTGTATTAATATGATACTGGAGAAATAAAATACATTGAAATTAAGTTCTGCAATTGCAGATCTTATAATTATTTCCTTATATGTCTCCGTGGACACATAATGTATTATAAATCTCATAATTACTTGTGAAATTACTATACTTTTCGGTTAGTAAGTCTGCAATTTCAGATCCCGAAGCAAGATAAATATGAATAACAAAAGGAAGAAAAAAAAAAACAGACAGACAGACAAATCAGTTTAATTCATAATGTATCTATATTTAAGCAACAACACAATATATATATAACAAACAAACAAAGAAAAAGAAAGAAAGAAAGAATGAATGAAAGAAAAAGAAATAGATACTATTCATTGTTTTTCCTACTAATTTAGTTCACTCACCATCATCATATTATACTCTCAAATGTCCTACTCATTATTTATATTTGTCGCTAACGATATATTTCGTTAGGGTCCACTAACTAAATAATAATAAATTCTATTTTTGCATCAATCATTTCAATACATATCTTTTTTCAAAATTTATTTTGTGGTCCTGAAAAGGACCGATGATTTGTGTTTATTACTAAGAAACAACAATTTATGTTGATTTCTCAGTCTTCTTTGGCAGCAATACAGCCTGAATATTTGGCAGTACACCACCTTGAGCGATTGTAACACCAGACAATAGTTTATTCAATTCTTCATCATTACGGATGGCCAGTTGTAAATGTCTTGGAATTATTCTGGTCTTTTTATTGTCACGGGCAGCATTACCGGCAAGCTCAAGTACTTCAGCGGCTAAATATTCCATAACGGCCGCCAAATAGACAGGAGCACCGGCACCGACACGTTCTGCGTAATTACCTTTACGCAATAATCTATGAATACGACCAACTGGAAATTGTAATCCAGCACGATTCGAACGACTCTTTGCCTTCCCCTTAACTTTACCACCTTTACCACGACCAGACATTATTGAAAATTAAATATAAACTGAATAACAAACGAATAACACGTATGTCAGCAGCGATGTAACAAAAATTTTCGAAATTTTTACTTATATACACTCTGCCGTACAGATGTGTGCAGTCTGTTGCCCGAACCAATACGACAACGCCGTACTTCAGTGTATCGTATCCATGCTGATGCCTATACGCACCACGGGAGGCGGGTCGGCGTTAGGTTGGGTTATGTATATATAACTGAGACGTTTCTTCCTGTTTTTTAATAGTTTCAATTTTTAGAAACTTTTGCTATTGTTTAGTGACTGTTATTCAACATGCCACCTAAAACAAGCGGAAAAGCCGCTAAGAAGGCGGGTAAAGCTCAGAAAAATATATCTAAAGATGACAAGAAAAAGAAACGGCGCAGGAAGGAAAGTTACGCAATGTACATTTACAAAGTACTGAAACAAGTTCATCCCGATACTGGTATTTCTAGTAAAGCGATGAGCATTATGAACAGTTTTGTAAATGATATATTTGAGCGTATTGCTGCTGAAGCTTCCCGTTTGGCACACTACAACAAACGTTCAACAATCACTAGTCGGGAAATTCAAACAGCTGTCCGTCTATTGTTACCTGGTGAACTTGCAAAACACGCTGTTAGTGAAGGCACTAAAGCTGTTACCAAATATACAAGTTCAAAGTAAAAATGTATTTATACATTTTTATCAATAAAAATCGGCTCTTTTCAGAGCCACAACATTAATTAAATTAAAGAATTTTATCAAACATATGCTTATTTATATAATAAATACATATATTATACTTAATTCTTTCTTTTTATGTTATATATAAGTTTACTAAACTTACATGTTTTTATTTACAAACGAAGACTAGCATTGTAGTATCTAAATCAACGCAATATGAATAATTGTTGACGCAATGTATGCGCGGCATGGTCATTACCTTAAGTTGATGTAATGCACGTTGCGTACATAGTATGTATGTATTATACGTTATTGGTCACTTATTGCGTCTACAACAAATAGACGTCATTGTTATTATTTATTCATTTAATATGTTATTACACTTTCTGTTCTTTATCTAATCAGTAAATTTTTATATTTTGTTTAAAACACATAGTTTATAAAGTATAAAAGATATTTATTATATATAATAATTAGGAAATTTTTAAAATAATTAAAAAAGATTGTTGTATGTATGTAACAAACATGATATTAAAAATTCTTTTCTTTAATAAAATCTAGTGGCCCTGAAAAGGGCCTGTTTTTCTTGCATACTATATAAAATAATATGCATTTAACCACCAAAACCGTACAAAGTACGACCTTGACGTTTTAGCGCATAAACAACATCCATGGCGGTAACAGTTTTCCTCTTGGCATGTTCAGTGTATGTTACAGCATCCCTAATAACATTTTCTAGGAATACTTTTAACACACCACGAGTTTCTTCATAAATTAAACCAGAAATACGTTTCACACCGCCACGACGGGCTAAACGTCTAATAGCTGGTTTAGTGATACCTTGGATGTTATCACGTAAAACTTTACGATGACGTTTAGCGCCACCCTTTCCTAATCCCTTACCACCTTTGCCACGACCAGTCATTTTTAATAAATGTATTGGTAAAACACTGATAAAGTGTAAACAAACAACGTAACAAGTTAAAATTTTCAACGAATAAATCTACTATATATAGCCTACATGCAACGCATATAATGGTGGGGACAAGTTCTAAACCAATGACGGTACTAGTATCGTTCCCGCTCGATGTAGTCGGACACACATGTTATATATATTGCAGAGCGAGAAATTTTACCGCGTTCTGTTACACGTTAACATTTGTGACGTAATAGTTAATAATGGCGCGTACTAAGCAAACTGCTCGTAAATCGACTGGTGGTAAAGCACCACGAAAACAATTAGCAACAAAAGCTGCCCGTAAAAGTGCTCCTGCTACAGGAGGTGTTAAGAAACCTCACAGATACAGGCCTGGCACTGTTGCATTGCGTGAAATTCGTCGTTATCAAAAGAGTACTGAACTTTTGATTCGTAAATTGCCGTTTCAACGTCTTGTTCGTGAAATCGCTCAAGATTTCAAAACCGATTTACGTTTCCAAAGTTCAGCTGTAATGGCTTTACAAGAAGCGAGTGAAGCATATCTCGTCGGTTTATTCGAAGATACTAATTTATGCGCAATTCACGCTAAACGTGTGACAATTATGCCAAAGGACATTCAATTGGCCAGACGTATTCGTGGGGAACGTGCTTAAATTCTATTGTTTTGTCATTTATTGACGAACAATAAACAAAAATCGGTTCTTTTCAGAACCACTAATTAATTTTCAATTAAAGAATTGTAATTAAATCAATCATTGTTTACGATGAATATATATTTATAAGTATCAAATAATTGAAATTTTGTATATTAAATGAAAAATGATATATTACTGATTTTATTATAAATGAATTATTTTTTTTACTAAAACTGTTTTTTTTTTTTAATTTCTAAATAAAATATCAATTTTAATTGATAATAAAATGAATTAAAACCATAGATAAAAATATGATCTCGGTAGGTGATATATTTTTGCATTGCGGTTACCAGCCGTCAAATCAGATTATTTTTTTTTTTTTCATAATGAAAATATGATATTTTTCAAAATGTTTATTATTAATTTAATTAATTACGTGTGTGTGTGTGTGAATAAATTATATTAATTAAAGCATAATGAATAAAATTCTTTATTTATAAAATAATTGATGGTCCTGAAAAGGACCGTTTAAGATTGTAAAGAAAAAAATAAATTATAAAATTTATTTTTTCTTTGGTGATGTCTTCTTTTTGGCAATTTTAGGCCTTGTTGTTTTTGGTTTTGGGGATTTGGGTTTCTTTGTAGGCGTTTTAGTAGTTTTCTTTGCTTTTGAAGGCGACTTTGGTTTAACAATTTTTGCAGATGCCGTTTTCTTCTTCTCTAAAGTTGCAGACTTTTTAGTTTTAGCAGATTTTACTGTTTTCTTAACAGTAACAGCAGATTTAGTTTCTTTCTCTGCTTTCGGTTTTGATTTTGTTGCTGATTTTGAAACGGTTGCTTTCTTGGGTTTAGCAGTAGACGATGCAGATTTTTTTGTAACTGCAGTCGATGCTAATTTAAATGATCCAGATGCACCTTTACCTTTTGTTTGTACCAATACACCAGAAACAACACTAGCCTTAATATATTTCTTGATGAACGGAGCAAATTTTTCACCATCAACTTTATATGTAGCAGAAATATATTTTTTAATCGCCTGCAAAGATGAGCCACCACGTTCCTTTAAATTTTGTATTGCGTTATTGACCATAACAGCTGTTGACGGATGAGTGGCCTTTGGACGATCAATTTTCTTCTTATCTTTTTTAATTGCCGATTTCGGACTTGATTGCGGTTCAACACTACTTGTTGCAACGTCAGCCATTTTCAATAATAATGTTATTCGAAATAAAACGAAACACAGAATTTAACAAGTTTATTTTAACATTTGTATTTTGTTCGCCACAACGAACGGAATAGGTATATAGTAAAGACTGCGAGCTCAATGGTATGTGTGTGTTTGGTTAGTATTCGTGCGTTCATGTCGAAAAGAAATTCAATTTATACAATAATAGCACAAAGTAGATAAATGTTATAATATTTATTTAGAAGCATGTAGTTCATAAATATTATTTATAATAGTATATTTATGAAATATGTAATATTTAGTGATTTATTTCAGTTAATACTGGAGTATACATGCATTCGTAGGTGATGTGACATCATGAATATGTTATTTATTTGTTACATGTAGTATATATCAAGAAAATAATAATTAATACATATAAACAAGATATATATGTTTATGTAAATTGTAATATATTTTCAATTCTTTTATTGTTTTTCAAAATATAAGGTAAAAACTTTCGTTCATTATGTTACCACAAATATTCATAGTATTTACAATGATTTGTAGAACATAGTATGTATCTATAAAGGATAACTATTTGAATAAAATACGTAATACAATTATGTAATATATTAAACAAATAAATAGTTTAAATAAAATATAATTTACTTCATTTCTTACTTGATAGATGCAATGTTATAAGACATCGTTTAAATGATTTAAGTTATAATATAAAAGTATTAACTACTGAGCATATAATAATAATAATAATAATAATAATATTAATATAAGAAAATGAAATAAAAATGTCATATGATTTGTAGAAAAAATAGGAGAAATAATATTATAATTACCTGGTTTTCGGAAGTATAAAAATGACATAAATTGATATACCATTTCACTATATTATTTAATTATTTATATGTAATATCCATAAAATTTGCTGTCTGTTATTTATGGATAAGTGAACTGTGCACTATGAAAAACAATAGAACGTCAAAATAATCAACAATTTGCATGTAGAAAAATGTCGGCCAGTGATGAATCTAAAACAAAGCTAAAATCATGTATACAAAAACACAGATATTTCAAAATATCCACAAGTATAATAACTTGTTTGAAATAATAACCTAAAAAAAAGTAAATATTTCAGATTTCACATATAAACTGTATGAGCGATTGTAATGTTACCTACCTTTCTCGACATTCTATATAAAATATTAATATAATATATTTAAAATAAAATAAATCACCAATACACAACAGTTCATACAATCAGATTTATCATTTTTGACGTTTGAAGTTCTAATTACCAACTGTAAGTTATTGTTAGTATATACAAGTGCTAAGAGATGGCGCTGGTAGCAACTGTTATATTTTATAATTATTAGTTTTATTTATTTCTCCGTTATTTGAGAGTAGCTATCGTTTATTGAGTCATTCTTTATTATTGTAAAGTTATTTTTAGTTTTAATAATTTTTTTTTTGTTTGTTATTAACATCGCGGTAAAATCAAAATTATGAAGACTGTAAAATCGTAGTTGCTGCGAATGTCCATGATATTCATAATCGGTCGTCTGCCTGGGTTTATGTCTCTCCCCCGCCCCTGTCTGTCTTCTTAATACATATTCTCATTAAAGTTAATGTTTTTCTCAATAATAATGACTCAACTACACATTTGTAATTCTAGAATTTTTATAATTTCATCTATTTTCTTATCGATATCTACAATTGTTTATTAATGGGTATCTTCGATTGGGAAAAAAAAAAGAGCTCTGTAATTGCAGATCCCAAAAATTATAATGCTAGTTTTATATTAGGGACAAAGTTTGAGTTAAAAATTATTAATAATACATGTGTTCTGCAATTGCAGATCACGAAATAATTATACTATTTACAGATTTCATCAATATATACACATAATACTATAAAATTAATCTGGTCAAGTAAGCTATGTAAAATTTTATGTTTGTCATAATGATGAGTTGTCTAGACACTTTTAATTCTATAATATATGTATTGTTTGTAACATCAACCAAGATCTAAAATTTTGGAAAACTATTGTTCTGAAATTAAAGATCCGAATAATAATATTTAAGAAGTACAAATTATTATGTAAATCCCATAAGAAAGACTCAGTAGGATTATTCAAAGAGATAATAAGTTTATCCCAAAGATAATAATACCTTTTGAGAAGTACAGATTATCATAATTACTTATAAAATATCTATATTTATCGTATAATTAACACACTATTAAACATCGCTAAGATGACAAGTTCTGCAATTGCAGATTCCAATAATAATAATAAAAATACTTAATGCACGATTTAAAAATAAAGAATTGTGCAATTGTAGATCGTAATAATAATAATAGTCATGAAATATAATTTATTGGTATTGTATTAATATGATACTGGAGAAATAAAATACATTGAAATTAAGTTCTGCAATTGCAGATCTTATAATTATTTCCTTATATGTCTCCGTGGACACATAATGTATTATAAATCTCATAATTACTTGTGAAATTACTATACTTTTCGGTTAGTAAGTCTGCAATTTCAGATCCCGAAGCAAGATAAATATGAATAACAAAAGGAAGAAAAAAAAAAACAGACAGACAGACAAATCAGTTTAATTCATAATGTATCTATATTTAAGCAACAACACAATATATATATAACAAACAAACAAAGAAAAAGAAAGAAAGAAAGAATGAATGAAAGAAAAAGAAATAGATACTATTCATTGTTTTTCCTACTAATTTAGTTCACTCACCATCATCATATTATACTCTCAAATGTCCTACTCATTATTTATATTTGTCGCTAACGATATATTTCGTTAGGGTCCACTAACTAAATAATAATAAATTCTATTTTTGCATCAATCATTTCAATACATATCTTTTTTCAAAATTTATTTTGTGGTCCTGAAAAGGACCGATGATTTGTGTTTATTACTAAGAAACAACAATTTATGTTGATTTCTCAGTCTTCTTTGGCAGCAATACAGCCTGAATATTTGGCAGTACACCACCTTGAGCGATTGTAACACCAGACAATAGTTTATTCAATTCTTCATCATTACGGATGGCCAGTTGTAAATGTCTTGGAATTATTCTGGTCTTTTTATTGTCACGGGCAGCATTACCGGCAAGCTCAAGTACTTCAGCGGCTAAATATTCCATAACGGCCGCCAAATAGACAGGAGCACCGGCACCGACACGTTCTGCGTAATTACCTTTACGCAATAATCTATGAATACGACCAACTGGAAATTGTAATCCAGCACGATTCGAACGACTCTTTGCCTTCCCCTTAACTTTACCACCTTTACCACGACCAGACATTATTGAAAATTAAATATAAACTGAATAACAAACGAATAACACGTATGTCAGCAGCGATGTAACAAAAATTTTCGAAATTTTTACTTATATACACTCTGCCGTACAGATGTGTGCAGTCTGTTGCCCGAACCAATACGACAACGCCGTACTTCAGTGTATCGTATCCATGCTGATGCCTATACGCACCACGGGAGGCGGGTCGGCGTTAGGTTGGGTTATGTATATATAACTGAGACGTTTCTTCCTGTTTTTTAATAGTTTCAATTTTTAGAAACTTTTGCTATTGTTTAGTGACTGTTATTCAACATGCCACCTAAAACAAGCGGAAAAGCCGCTAAGAAGGCGGGTAAAGCTCAGAAAAATATATCTAAAGATGACAAGAAAAAGAAACGGCGCAGGAAGGAAAGTTACGCAATGTACATTTACAAAGTACTGAAACAAGTTCATCCCGATACTGGTATTTCTAGTAAAGCGATGAGCATTATGAACAGTTTTGTAAATGATATATTTGAGCGTATTGCTGCTGAAGCTTCCCGTTTGGCACACTACAACAAACGTTCAACAATCACTAGTCGGGAAATTCAAACAGCTGTCCGTCTATTGTTACCTGGTGAACTTGCAAAACACGCTGTTAGTGAAGGCACTAAAGCTGTTACCAAATATACAAGTTCAAAGTAAAAATGTATTTATACATTTTTATCAATAAAAATCGGCTCTTTTCAGAGCCACAACATTAATTAAATTAAAGAATTTTATCAAACATATGCTTATTTATATAATAAATACATATATTATACTTAATTCTTTCTTTTTATGTTATATATAAGTTTACTAAACTTACATGTTTTTATTTACAAACGAAGACT